>QRFJ01000091.1:335372-407578 GCA_006176705.1 Cocos nucifera | reverse complement strand
ATGGCTGTCTGATCCACGTAGGTAGCTATGAGTCAGCGGTCCATGATGGACCACATGAGCGGGCTGGGTGCCCGTGCAGCCCGCGCCCGCATGGCCCACGTGCTGTCGGCCTGGCCTGCATCACTATCGGCTTGTGCCGGCCTATGGGATCCTCCAATGGTCTATGGGCCATGCCATCTCCTTTAGCCTTCCTTCCCATGTAACTTCTCCATCTGGACTCTAATCATGGGCTGTTTTTAGTCTTATTGGATTCTGTTCGTCATCCTGAACCTCATTTTGGGCTTACTGTAGATCGAATCTTGAGATATTTTTTTCAACAATCTTTACCTCAACTCGATATTTAGCTTCTATCTATCTCTAAGAATCTATGATCCGTTTCACCCTCGTACCTTGGGATACACCTGCTATCTCATGGATGGACAAACATGAGAGTCAAGCTAGGCTATTTGATCCCACCTCGATCACGGGCTGTGTCCACTCTAACCTGAGATCTACTCGGGATAGCCTCATGTGGTAATAAAAATTTTACTCTTTGACATCGTCTGTCATCCTCTCAAGTCTTCTGGCTCATGCTCGATCCATCTATACTTGGAGCTCCACCTTGCACTGGGCTCTCCGTCATGAGGTATTATCCTCTATACTTTCTTCTTTTAACACTATCCTACTACCATACATGACCTTCAGAATTTCTCCATCAGCTTTGCATCTGAAGCTAGTTGAATCTAGTTTGCTTAGTGAGATTAAATTTTTCTTAAAGCTAGGTATGTATCAGATCTCATCCAACTTCTTCACTGTTCTATCATGAAGCTTCATGCTGACTGTCCTACTATTTTTGATCTCATAGCTCGATCTATCTAACAGAAATATAGTACCTTCACTGATCTCTAGAAAGTCAAATAGCTTTTTTCTGTAATATACATGATGAAAATAAGTAGAATTCATAATCTACTAGGAGGAAGAAGTAGATATCTCATCAGTTATCAGAAGAACATCGTCATTGTATTTTGTATCGCTATTGGCCATTACCATAGTAGCCTGCATCCGATATTTAAGTTGTGGACAATCTCTGATATGATATTCCAACTCATTGCACTGGTAGTACCTGATCTTACTCTGGTCCCTCATCTTGGACCTAGATCGTCCACCTCGTAATCCTCCGTAGCTTCATCTGCTGCCACTTGCTTCTCTAGAAACCACCAAAGCTGAGCTACCACCATTTGAGCTTGAAGCTATATTCTTCCTCTTAAGAATCTCATTCTGAAGAATAATCATAGTAATCTTATCCATCTTGATAGTACTCTTTTTTACTAGAAGAGCAGTCACCAAGGACTCATATGAAGGAGGAAGCGATATTAGCAAGACTAATGCACTGATCTTCTCCTCAACTTTCTTGCCAAAACTAAGGAGGTCAGTAAGGATTTTCTAAAAGTTAGATAGATGTTTCTGCATACTCTGACCTTCATCGATCCATAACTGATAGAACTGCCTCCAAAGAAATTATATATTGGTGAGGAATTTTGTTATGTACAACTCCTCGAGCTTCGACCATAGCATCATCAGAGAAATTTTGCCAAGTACATAGATCACCATCTCATCCATCAAGTATATGCAGGTGGTACTCATCATTTGCATCTATAGCCACTTTCAGGTCCTCTTCTCTATGGTATCTAGCTTCTTTTTATTCAAGAGAGCATCGATGAATCCATGTTGGATGAGCACGTTCTTCACTCTTACTTGCTATAAGGATAAATTGCTCTTTTCATTAAACTAGTTGATTTTTACTTTGATGGTGCTTGTCTTCTCTATCTTCTAATTTTGATCAACACTACCTTTGTCTAGACCGCTTGATATCACTTGACCATGGTAACCAAGCTCTGATACCATCTGTTAGGATATCAACTTGCTTTGATACCACTTATTGGGATAGATCCTTCAATTATGAAATATGAATTATCCACCCAAGATTACAACAGCATCCAAGAAAGATAGATATCGATGCAACGCGAGAAAGAAAAAAAAACTATAAAATAAATATAATAAAATATACGTGGATTTGTCCTCAAGCCTACTTCCATGGGATGTGCAAACTTCACTATAAGAGAGATAAAAATAAATAAATACAAGAGATATTTATCACTCAACTCTTTTATAAGAGTCTCTCAACAAGAAGCTCTAAAATTCTTATAAAAATTCTTTAAAACCTCTCAAGTAGCCTCTCAGCACCTCTAGGATGTCACCAACTCTCCAATGTAATGAATGGTTTATCAATCAGAGTTATATAGATTCTAGAATCATCAAAATAGTGCTTTAGTAGGAAATCCAGTTTCAAACATATCCAAGAATCATTCTAGACCGTTCGATCGTGCCTGGCTTATTTTAGAGCCTTTCGATTATGCAAATCATTCCCAGATTAGCCCGGATCATGCCTGGACTATCGGATCATGACCAGCTTGCTCCAGAGGCATCCAATCATGATGCGATCCTCTAGAATAGACCATAGAAATTAGGGGGCAATGCTCGCCAGTCCACCATGGGCTACAAAAAATAGCCGCTCGGTCCATGCAAGTGGCTATGAGTTGGCAGTCTACGATGGAGTGTGTGAGGGGGTGGGCGCTTGTGCAACCTATGCACGCATGCCTGGACCGACCCAGTGAGTGATTGGCCTAGCGCCGCCAAGCACTACCGGCCTAGCCCACGTTGCTGCTAGCCTATGCCAGCCCATGGGCTGTGGGATCTCCTCCGACCTTCCTTCACACGTTACTTCTCCATTTGGACTTCGATTGGATAATTCTTAGTCTCGTTGGATTTTGGATCATGTTCTGGGCTTATTATGGACCGAATCTCGAGATTTTTTTTGAATAGTTAAAACTCATGATAGAAAAATTATATCACATGGTAATTATACCTATAGGTTCATCTCTTTAGTTCTACTAGCTTGCCACTATATATTGCTAGATGTCATTGGTGGATTGTGAGAACTCACTAGGATCATTTTAGATCGATGATCCTTGATGGATGTGAGTTAGAATTATTCCAACTCATTGAAAAAAATTTCAATGATACTATAATAGAGATCATGGTATATCTTACTACTAGATAGAATTAAATCTATGAGATCACATAATAAGAGATTTAGTCTTGAATTGGTTCAATTAGGCTTGTGAAATCATAATTGGATTAGAATTTGATGAAATCCAATAGGGTTTAAGTACACCATGCTAGCACATGGTTAAACCCAAATTTTCTTTGGACTTGATTACTTATTAGATAAGATTTAGATCAAGTCAATTGCTTATTCCTAACCTAATCTATTTGGGTCAAGAGAGGCACTACTTTAGGCGCCTCAATAGGATTGCATCGAGTCAACTAGTTAGCTTATTTTCTCTTTTTCTTCCTTGATTTGGCACTATTTTTGTCGAAAGGGCACATGCCACCTCTGGATGAGATCAAGAGAGGCACATGCCTCCTCTTCTTTTGGTTAGTTCCATGTGTGCAAGCCACATGAAATTCATTTGGAGGAATGAGGGGGACATGCTCCTTTCTATTTTCAACATGTGGAGAAGGGAGAGAGGGCACACGTCCTATTTCTCTCTTATTTGGATAAGGACAAGTAGTTGCCAAGTGTTAGTGCCCACTTTACCTTCCTATTTGGAAGAGATCTTTTTTCATATAGGCCTGATTTTTTTGAAAAAAATCAGATTAAATGGAAGGAGTTATTATGTGATAATAACCAACCATTTAATCCTGATTTGGTTTGAATTTTGAATTCAAATCAAAGATCTATAAAATGGAAAGCCTTTTAGGATTTAAAGTGAGATGAAAATCTGATTTTGATATAGCCGCTCCTTGTGTCCACACCCTCCTCTCCCTTTCTACTCTATCCAACGCTCAAATAGTTGAGCGTCCCCATCTACACATGCCTAAGACTATTAGGCTAGTTCCTCTTGTACCAAGAAAATCTCAGGGTTGAGAACATGAGAAAGATCGAGAGTTGATCTAAGATCCAGAAAGGCTCTCAAGAAGGATGATCCAAGGTTAATCCCAGTGAATACCTATAAAGGCCAGGCACGTGCATGGCTCAACAGTGAACCTCCTTCATATTCATATTTTTTGGATTGCGGCATTCATCTACCCGCATAAGGTGACAAGAGTTATCATGCACGATCTTCTTTTAATATGCTAGTTACTTATGATTATTGTTGATTTAGATCTGTGTAGCAAACTGAATCAGTCCAAATTTTTTTTTGAAATTTCATTGCCTCTAATCCAAACCGATCCGGAATGTTGATTCGATCCTTCAAATACTACGTATCATCTTGTGGTAAGCTGTATGTCATCTTGCAACAAGCTACTATATTATTTTTATAACAAAATCATAATATCGTATATCATCTTGTGATAAATTGTGTGCCATTTTGTAGCATGCTGTGTATCATCAGCTGGCAGCAAAATTCTTATAAACCATAAATCTAGTGGCGTATTATATATCTACTAGTGACATATCATGTATCTGCTTGTGACATAAATCCTCAAGACTGATTAATTGCCAATGTTTTAGCCCCCGTCGATAGGGTCCTCCATATAGTTATGTTGAGAGTTCAAGTCGTTCTTGTATCAAAATTCTTTCCACAATTATATTTTATATTCTAGTTTGATAAAAATATACATAATCATATGGTATCAAAATCAATCAAGTATAATGCATAACAAGATCGATACTTTCAATCATGCTTCATTATAATATTTCAAAATAAATTTTTTTTAATACCAAAATATTATTCATCAAATTCATGCATCATGAATAGTATGATTCAAAAATTATTAATATAATAATCTTATAATTCACCAATAATCTAGAAAAAAATGAAGCATTACTTACCTCACATGTATTCTAATAAACCCCAATAATTCTATTTTTTTTGTAAAATATTTAATTAATATTATCATAATACTATCTGGCACCTTTTTATCAAGATGATCACACCTCCATATAGAATCAAGTCCAATATTAGAAAGAGTATGAATAATTATGAAAAGACAGGTTGACGATAGTCATATCCAATGGTCTAGGTCGATCTAGTTATCCTTATTTCATTGATGAAGATTAGACTAGGAGAAAGATGGTTCAATAATAATCAAGGGTGATCAAATAAATAGTGTTCAATAAGAAGCAAAGTGGAGATTAGTATGTTGCATGATAATTAGGGATCAATTCATTTGAATAACTTCATCAAATCAGAGTCAACTAAAATATAAGTACTCCATAGAGATCAATAAAAATAAGATCTTATGATGCTTAATAAAACTTAGATGATACAGATATGCTATCTGACCGATAAGATGGTTCAGAGTTTATTCATTAGATTAAATCAGATTTGAAGTAACGAGACCAAAAATTCTTTATTGAGTTCATAAATCAAGGGAAGAGAGAAGGTTAGAGGAGAGAGAAATTAATGAGATGCAATAGAGCATTATAAGAAAAAGGGCCATTTCCAAGGAATTTTTTGAGGAAAAAAGAAAAAAATCTATCAAAAATTTGTATTTTTGATGGATTTCTAATAGAAAAAAGGTTGTCAAAAAAACCCTCCTCGCAAATTATTCTAAGGGATTTTATTTTTTGATGAATTTTTTGATGGAATTTTTTTCTTAGAAACTTCTGATAGATTTTTTGAGAAAAATTTATCAAGGGATTTTTTGAGCAAAATTTATCGAGAGATTTTTTGAGAAAAATTTATTGAGGCATTTTTTGAGGAAATCTTTTCGAGGGAGTTTCCAAGGAAATCTTTTTGAGATATTTTTCAAGAAAAATTTATTGAGAGATTTTTTGAGGAAAATTTATCAGAGGACTTTCCGAGGGATTTTTTGAGATATTTATTGAGGGATTTTTTGAGGAAAAATTATCGAGGGATTTTCCAAGGGAATATTGCCAAGGGATTTTTCGAGGAATTTTCCTAGGACATGTTTTCAAGGAATTTTTTTAGGGATTTTTAAAATTTTTAAATAACTTTTATATTTTTTTGAGGGAAATATTCCTCGCTAAATAATTTTTTAAGAAAATAATCCCTTGCAAAATAATTTTCCAAGAAAAAAAATCTCTTGCAAAATATCTTTTCGAGAAAAATATTCCTAGCAATATGTAAATATGATCATTAAAAAAACCTAAAATATCTTTTTTTTAATACATCTGGTGATATGTAAATAATCTATATAACAACAAATTTATAAACATAAATATAACATATTAATCCTAATAGAAAATTATAATCATCACAAAAAAAAAGAGTAGCCATCATATCCAAAAGTACCATAAGTATCAAAATCATAATAGAAGTTCCAAAAGTATCATCATCCTCATTACATCCAAGTTCATAACAAAAAAAATAAGTATCATAAATATCATCATTCCAATCATAGTAAAAAAAAGAAAATTATAAGTGACCATCCTCTTTCTCCAGATCATCATCATCGTTCTCATCACAGTCATCATCATTTATAGAAGTAGCAGCTAGAGGCGGTGTTAGAAACATCTGTATCTTCTCCATCATAAAACGCACGAACTCTTCTATACGAGAAACATGAGCAGCTAAGTCATTGTTTTAGATGACTAATTCACTGTTCTGGATTGCTAATTAATTGTTCTGAGTAGCTAACTCCTCATCAAGTAGATACGATTTCAAACATACTATAAATCTTCTCTCGCTCCTGAATCCACTCCTCTGGGACTCGTGAGGATGTGCGGCCAGAAGAGGAGCCTATCAACAAGGTAGCCTGTGATCCAGGTCTACAAATCCGCCTTTTGTTCATTCTAACTATTTCTTTCCATACATGCATCATGGATGGCTAAGGCTGCTACTATGATGATTCTGCATCAACCTCTCTAGTTGAACTTTGACTTGATTGCACCTCTTGCCACTTCTATGTAAAGCTAGTCTGCAGAATACATTAAATACAATGAGTTAAGCATACAAATAGTATAAATATATGAATTATAGCTTTTTGAAAACTTACATATGCTGTCTCTGCTCTCTTATTCATCCACTTATTATCACCCTTTTTCTTTTGATGGGTGTGTCTGAAGAGCTCATCCAATGTAGGTGCTCGATTCAACTTCTACGTCTGAATTTCATGACACAAATAATATTAGCAACTTTAAAAATAAAAGTTATATTATTAACAAGTGGATAAAAAATAAAATGCATTAACAATAAACTAAAAAAAAGTATCACAAAAAGTAAGTCAATACCAATCTTGTAGCATGGTCGTTAATGCTGATAGAACCACCAATGTGAAGTGGAAAGCCTAATCCACCACAATTGGATGCACAATTCTTCTTATTCTTTTGACTTTTGACTTTGAACTCATCATTATCCTAATATTTTCACAACTCTTGCCATACACCCTCTCCAATCCAATTTGGCTGGCAATCACAATTTTTACAAGTCTTGTTAAACATATCAGTAAGATGATTTGAACCACGATGCTCCCAATTCCTCCAGATATACTGCTCATCCTCTGGATTCCATTGAAATTTTTTCTACAAAAAAAAAAAGTTCAATATCAACCAAGTATATAGACATTTTAAATCAAATATAAGCAAACAAAGGTATCTAATAAACTTAAAAATATTTTTGCCTCAAACTCACGAAACCACATGTCTCATGTCTTCTTTGGAATCTTCTTCCATGTAGAGTAAGGACCGTCATATTTGCTCTTAAGGATTCCAACCAAAGCACAGGTCACCATATGGTCATCATTGAAACTGTACAGATAAACAAAAGTCAAACAATCATGTATATTTATTTTAACTAAATAAAATAATATAATAAATTAAATATTATATAATTTTATCCATAATCACTTGGAATTAATAGTGCCTTCTCTGATGTTTGTGTGTGCAAATTCTCTTGGCTAGAAGTTGCAGTGGCAGAAATGTGCATAGATTGGATAGGTGGTGACTGTCCAGGTGGAACCATAGTATGGGAAGAGGAAGGACTGCAAGTAGAGCTAGGTATGTGTGGCATGGTATTTGGGTATTGAAAATAAAATGATGGATATGTAGGAAATGATGGTGGCATAGTCGAGGAAGAGGGTGGGGTAGTGAAAGTAGTGGGAATGGAAGGTGGAAGGGAACTAGAATATAATAGTTGAGTAATAAAAGCTCCTGAGGTCATAGTAGGAAGATATAGTGGCATAGGATGGAAATGAGCCAGCATGATTGAAGAGGATGGTATAATAGGAGAAGAAGATGATGTGACAATGGTAGAAGATGGCGAGTGAAGCTTCTGAGGGGCCATGGTGGTTGAGGATAATGGTAAGTCTGTCATGGTTGTAGTAATTGCACGAGTCTTTTTTGGTCGAGAAGTAAATGACTTTTTCTTTTCTTTTCCAACTCGATCTGAAGGTGACATCTGTATATGCACAATAATATAAATGTAAAACAAATCAAATATCAAGTATTGATTACAACAATCTAAAGATAAAACAAATATCAAGTAAAGATTATAATAACATATATGTAAAATAAATATCAATAATATTAAATAAGCACATATACAAATAAGTTATCACCTATTAAAAAAAAAGTAAAAAAATTACTTAGAAGCATAAATATTATATCATAATTACTCATCATCGTCCTCATTATCATCTTCATATTTTTTATTATTTTTTGAATCATCTTCATCAGTGAAATATTCTTCTTCTTCCTCTTCTTCCTCCTCTTCTTCTTCTTCCTCTTTTTCTTCAACTTCCTCTTCATCTTCTTTTTCTTCATCATCAATGGTGCCTTGAAGATATGCATCAACCTCCTCAAATAATCTCTCATTGTCTCATAAATTTTCAATGGACTCATTATCATCTATTGCATTGACTCGAGACATCTCCTCATCTTGAAAAGTAGGCTCTAAAATATGGTCATTATCTACTCGACCTCTTGATCTTGTCTTGATGACCATCCACTAATCTACTTTGTATCTTATCATCCCAAGATAAGGTAAATAATATACTTGCACCACATGTTGGGGAAGAATGAATGGATCAAACTTTGGATATCTTCTATGATATCGAATCTCAATGATATCGTATTATTTGTGCACTTTCATCCCACGATTTATGATAATATCAAATCATTCATAGTAAAATACCACTATCCTTTTATCACCTTGACTTGGATATTGTAACTCTACCACCTCCTTAAGAATACCATAGAAATCACTTTCACTATCACCATGTCCTCTACCCTTAACACACACTCTACTATTGATTATTTTTTGCCCTCACTGTATGAATGTGTGGAATTTGAATCTACCAACAAAATACATGGGCCATGTTTTTACCACTCTCATGGGACCCCAGACTAAGTCATTCAAGTGTTGATTTCATATCATACTACATGGATTGTGCACCTAATCATAAATTATAAAAACAATGTATTAGTATTTATATTTCACATGAATAAAAAATTTCTATTGGCACAAGCAGGAGTTAAAGCTTACATAATCTTTAAACCAGGATGTAAATAAAGCCTTAATCCTTGCATCTATCTAAGCATCACTTAGACATACATGTGTGGAAGCATGTACATACTGCACAAACATACTAAAATACCATGTTGTATTAGTTTTGATAGATTTATTAATTAAGTATAAAGTTCTGTATAGAGTTAAGAAAGATTCGATACTCACTCAAGATATGGCTTCACTTTATCATAGTTTAATAATATATGTAATGTTGCAGCAGTAAGCTCTACATCATTCAAATACTGAGTTCTACACTGACCAAATGGGTAGCCAAAGTTATTGAATATTGAAAGAGTTGGTTGGCATCTTATTTCATATTCTTCCCTATCATCATTTCCATTAGCTCCAATGCTCATAATATATATGTGAGGCTTAAAATAATACAAACAAAAGTAAGATATCTCCTGTGCTAAGTATGCCTCACATATAGAGCCTTCAATGCAAGCTTTATTCTTAACTATTTTTTTCAATTTATTAAGGAACCTATGAACAGAGCATTGTATGTTACACCATGTGATATGAAAGATTATATAGATAAAGATTTGAAATAAATATAAAAATATTATTCTTTACATCTCAAAGGGATACATCCATCTGTATTGATCAGGTCCATCAACTCGTGCTTCATATGGTAGGTGAATAGATAAATGTTCTATTGAGTCAAAGAAATGAGGTAGAAATATACGTTCCAACTTACACAAGATGATAAGGATATTATGTTCAATTTGTATTAAATCCTCCTCCCATAGCATAGTTGAGCATAATTCTCTAAAAAATATACTCAACTCGGTAAGAGGCTTTCATATTGGTTCTGGTAATGCTCTAAATGCAATAGGCAACAAGCGTTCCATAAATACGTGGCAATCATGACTCTTCATACCAAATAACTTGCCTTCATTCATGTCCACATATCTACCCAAATTTGAAACATATTCATCAGGCATTTTCAACCCTCTTACCCATTCACAAATAACTCTTTTTTGGTCTAATGTGAAGCTAAAATTAGCTTTTGGTTTCACCACCTTTTCATTAGGTAACTCATAGAGCTCCAAATCTCACTGCCTACAATACTCTTTCAAGTCCATTCTTGCTTTAACATTGTCCTTTGTTTTATTTTTTACATCCATAATAGTATTAAGAATATTGTCAAACATATTTTTTAAATTCATCTTCCAATATGATAATTTTCAGAATATACTCTTTTTCATCCAATTATGACTTTTTCCATATCCATGAAATTTACACAGACCTGTTTCAGTTATTGTGGGATATTCATGAACTTTTTTCCATGCTTGGTCTCCTATTAATTTGAGAGGTGGCTCTGATCTATCAATTTTATTTTTTCGGAAGGCATCCTTATTTCTTCTGAACACATGATCAAAAGGCAAGAACTGACGATGACAATCAAACCATGTATTTTTAACCCCATGCTCTAAGCAAAAAGCCTTTGTTCTCTCCATACAATAAGGACATGCTAATTTTTCAACTGTACTCCATCCTGACAACATACTATACGCTGAAAAATCATTGATTGTCCACATTAAGCCAGCCCTCATGAGAAAATTTTGCTTCCTTGAAATGTCGTAACTACACCATCATTCCACAGAACTTTTAATTCATCTATCAATGGTTGCAAATACACATCAATCATCATCTTTAGATTATATGGTCCAGGAATGAGCAAGGTTAAAAACATATATGGAGCAGTCATACACATATTAGGAGGCAAATTGTAAGGCATAACAATTACTGGCCAATAGGAGTACGGTGATGCAGATAGATTGTATGGAGTAAAGCCATCAACACATAAGCTAAGTCTCATATTTCTTGACTCTAATGCAAAATCAGGATATGTACGGTTAAAATATTTTCATGCTTCTCCCTCTGATGGATGGCACAAAACATCATATTCTTGTCTATTCTCATAATGCCATCTCATGTGTCTGGCTGATTTGTTTGAGGCATAAAGCCTCTTAAGTCTAGGGATGAGTGGCAAATAATGCATCCTCTTGTAAGATACTTGTCTATGATTTTCACTTTTCGTCCTACCCGGTTTGTATCGAGAATGACCACAAAACTTACAATCAGTTAAAGACTCATCATCCTTGTAATACAACATACATCCATTGAAGCAATAATCTATTTTTTTAGCAGATAGACCAAGCTTTGAAACTAACTTCTTTGTCTTATAGAAGTCATGAGGTATTAAGTTATCGGAAGGACTTATCTCTTTCATAAGCCCCGCAAATTGATTAAAACAATGTTGAGACATATTGTTATCAGACTTGATGCTCATCATTCTAACCGCAACTGACAACTTTGAGTGATTAGTACAACCTAGCCACAGCGATTATTGTACTGTATGCAGTATCTCATAAAATCTTTGAGCCTCCATATTTGAAGTCTCCTCCACATAATTTTGAGCATCACTACTCTGATAAGCATCCACATTGCTGTTATAAACATCTTCAAAATTTGGCCCAGTAGCATAAAAAATCATGGCTTCATATCTACTGATTTGCTCGTTATTGTCCAATTGACCACCACTAGGAGCACTAAATTGAGCAGTCCTTGAACCAACAAACTAGGTTTAATCAATACTATAATTCACAGTTGGTTTATATTCCCCATGTTCTGTCCAATACTAGTAGTCAGGTTTGAAACCTTTTTTATACAGATTTACCTTCACTTCCTCTACAGTCAGATACTTTGTGTTTTTACACTTGAAACAAGGACATCTAATTTTTTTCTCACTCAAAAATATAGATTGTTGGCATGCAAAATGAATAAACCATTCTACCCCCATTAGAAACCCACCTGTATAACCCTTTCGATTTAGTAAAAGTCTATTGCGATAATCATGAATGTCCATAGTCTGCCAAAAATATAACACATAAGATAATCAACAACAAACATATAAAATATGATAAAAATAAGACAATAAAATTTTTAATATTTTAGAAAGTTTATTTTTAATATATATATTTTAATTCTTTGTTGTGTAAATACAAGAAATGAGTCGATAATATTAATGGTCATGGAGCAAAATTAAGGTCAACAAATACTTAGAGACTAATACTATAGAAACTGATTGCAAAAGCAGAATATTGGATTTATAACAATGGATGCCATATCATAAGACTTTAGATTCTACCAAATGTTGTCTGATTAATGGTATAAAAGACTTATGATGTTGATACCATGCTCAAAGGATGAATTTCACATATTAAGGTGGACCTGCAAAGATTAAAGCCAATCGAGCAAGATATTATTGAATTATCAGACATGAATGCATATATGTAAGTGTCCATAAAATACTATTCATTTTTTTCTGGTTATCGTAACCTTGATCTTAATCATTCAGATAAAGCAGTACATATATATAACATGCAATTGTAAGAGGACATAATATCGGGAACCTAAAAATAGAGAGATGATAGACTTGATTAATTAATGGCACATGCATGTCCTGCCATCATGCATGGATGACGATTCCCCAATGCTTGGCTGCATACTCTTGCAACTTCTTAATTTTCAATTCACTCTCATTCCTAGACACGGCCAGCCACTTCCTCACTGTCGCTCAATTTAATCCAAGAACATGGAGTGCTTGTTTCAGGTCATCCCTATCGATGCGACCATCTCCATTGAGGTCGACACATTTGAGCCGATCCTTGAATGGTTGTTGACTCAAAGTGGAAGTATTATGAGCGTAAAGTGTTGAAAATTATATCCTAAAGCCAATCATCTATGTTGTAGATGGTTGAGCTCAATATAAAATATACTTAAATTATAAATAAAATTATTTTATGGTATTTCATCATTTTTGCAACTTTCTGTAATGAATTCTTCTATGATGAAGTCCTTAGGACTATTTAGATTCGATAAATAAGGATTTATTATTTAGTTCTTAAATTAGTTCATGACCAAATGATACGCTGTTACCCAGGATGACAACGTATTGAGTGTAGATCATTGTGTATCATAAATATTGATTATTCTCTTAACCAAGAAGTATGGAGATACTGTTATGGCATGTAGGTGAAGTATAGAAGTATATTTTACTGAACATGATCCAACTGCGTAGCTCTCTATTGTCAAGAATTATTTGTAATAGATATGGATATAAGTGTTCCTTAGATCTGAGATTACCATGGTGGCTTACAAGCAACTCACTGTACTTAGGTATCGAACTATCTGAATTTTTAATTCAGTAATGGAAGGCTACTGGATGCAGTCAAGTACTTATGAAGTCAGTGCATGTGTCAAGATGGGATTGATCCCCCCAAGTGTTGGAGCAAGTACATCAATGTATTTTAATTTAGCAAAACCTTGATCGAGGTAGTCCATTTGATAGATACTATAATTTAAAATATACTGATAATTTTTTAGGATTGATAGATAAATCCTAGGTCATCTTTTGAGCATTGAGGTCAAGGGGATGAATTATACAGTAACCATATTCCATAGATTCGTCGATGTTGCATTGCATTGCGATAACCATATTCCATAGGATTAATTAGTAATTTGATTATTGATTAGCTTAATTTGATTAAGCGATGAAGATTTGATCAAGTCTGATCGAATTGGATTCGATTGGATTTGATCTGATCAAATCTTGAGATGATCTAATTGATATAGGAGATTTGATCCTAATTTGATTAGGAGCTAGATCTAATTAATTTTTAATTTGATTAAAAATTAATTAAATTAGATTAAGCCTAATTTGATTGGGTTTATCTTAGTTTAATTGATTTAAATTAATTGATTTGGTTGAAACCAATTTGGACCAAGTCAAATGAGATTTGAATTTAAATTCTCCCTAGCGCCCACCATATTTGACTTTTCCACCTTGACCCATGCCCCATCTATTTTCTACATAAGTTTTTCTCATGCAGAAGAGAGGATATCTGTGCTCCTTCTCATCTGCCTTTGACTTGGTCTAAGGGTTGGACCAATTCAAAGCAAGTTGAATTTTGAATTCAACTTGATTTGTTTGAAACCAATCCTCACTCTCATCCTTATCTCTACGCCTCCCTTTTGTTTTGTCGTATTTTTTTTTGGAGAAACCAGAATGTGTGCATGCAGAAGGAGAGTCCTTCTGCGTGTTAAACACCTGGGAGGGGGCGTTGGATAAGGATAAGAACTCACTTGATTTTTGAAATCAAGTGAACGGTTCAAACATCCTAACTTCCCTCTTCTTATCTCAACCCATGTAGAATTCCCCTTGGTTGTCACCAATTTAAAAAGTGTTGTTAGATGGGCATGCATGGGTTTACATGAAGGATTAGAGAGGGGCATGGGAAGGTTTCTTAGTGAGAGGAAATCAGAGTGGGGTGCATCTATCTAGGGTGGAAAAGTCAAACAGGGGTTTCCTTCGCCAGATTTCTTCTCTTATGCTTTTCTTCTTTTTTTTTTTTTTTCTCTTTGGACACCCATTCATATATTTTGGGAGTGGGTGTAGGGTAGAAAGGAGTGTCCTTCTACTATAAAAATTTGTTTCATGAGAAAATTCCAAAGAGAGAGGGTGTGAGAGAGTTTTCGGGCATTAGGATTTTTAGTGAGTGCAAAACCCTAGAGTTAGGACTCTAGGTTCGGGTGGAAAGATCGAGTGCTGTGAGCATCAAATCACCACCAAATTTGAAACACCACCTCATCATCCTTCGAAAAGTAAGTTCTAATTTTTTAGAGCATCCAAAAGATCAAAAAGAAGGTAATCGATTGGATCGATTGAGATCAGCCATTGAAGGTTCCAGCGAGGAGTTAGCACTCCGATGGAGCTGATCAGGATGAGAAGCTCCGTGTGGACCATCCATACTCATCCAACTATAGCACAACATTAGAGGTTATTTTGATGGATTCAAATCATAGAGATCATCTACCCATGAAAAGATATATATTCTGAACAGATAGATATAGTAAAGAGTTTGCTGCATAGTTTTATTTTTTAGATCTATATGAATGCATGCACATTATATTTAGATCCTTAGTATAGAGCTTAATATTTTGATATGATCAATAATTAATTAATTAGATTAATTAATTTTTTACTATATTTTAGCTATTTTTAAATTTTTTTTTGAAAGTAGTACTGCAAATCCTGTACTGCTTCCTTCAAATGGTATCAGAGCTAGGTTTGCTAAATATGATATATATGCTTGCATGTTTAGATTGATAATTTAGATTTGATTTAAATATTAATCTAATATTTTGATTAATTAGATCTAAAAATTAAAATCAAGATCGCATAGACGGTAGGTTGTTCTGCTATAGTGTTTATTCTCTACAGTGCAAAGGTTGTCCTTGTACGTGCTTGATCTTATAGTTGATCATAAAATTTTTAGATTAGATCTAATTTTTTTATGATATGTTAAATTAGACTTTAATCAAATTTTTGATCATGAATGCATGTTTAAATAGAATCTAAAGTTTGATTTATGATTTAATATTATGTAGTGTACATAGTTTCAGATTAAACCCTACAACTAGTATTGTTTGTGAATTGAGCTATTCAATTTTGAAGTGAGTCGACTCAATTGATGAACATTGCTAGATTGTAAAGAACCTTTCAAAAATTAAAAAATATTTTTGAAATACCGAATTCTAACCCTCAGCCTATAAACTTAATTAAAAATTAAGTATAATGATTTAGTATCTAGAATTATGAATTAAGACTCTAAGTCATTAATCATAAACTTGTGGATTATTGAGTTAGATGAATTAGGTCCATAAATTAGGTTAGACCTAAGGTTAGTTGAAGATTGACTTAATAAGAGTAATTGATCAAATCTAACCAAGTGTTGACTTTGATTAGGTCAAGGACACTCTAGATTCAACTTCAGTAGTTATAGTTGGATGGATCTATGTCTTTAACAAGATCAAAATGGACTTAATTTATGGCTACGCGGTTAAGCCCAAAATTACTAGATTGATTGGATTGAACCTAATTAATCGATTGGTATCTAAGGTAAGTTTGACAGTAAAGATTGGTGATTTTTAATTGAGAGATACTCGTACTGATTTGATCTTTGACGAGTTAATGACATATCCTTTTCACTGATCTCACTTACCTGACTGACATGATCGATTAGAGTTTGATTAAATCACTTGGTGATTCGAGCTAACCCATGTCACTAGGAATCAGTTTGACTGATTTCAATCAGTAAGACTGTATTAGGTGCCCATGGACTTAAATTGATCCTAGCCTTAACCTATTGACTTGTTGAAGTCAGTGGGATGGTTTGACTTAGTAAAGTCAGTGGGAGAAATTGGTTCGTATCCTTTCTATAATTAAATAATAAGTAATCTAAATCCTCTAAATTATTAGATCCTTAAAATGACTAAGTTATGAGGATAATCGAGTCATAGCCTTCTATTAAGATGAATAGTAATAAGTCCAATCTTCTGGGTGGACATTGGAGGTGCCTTACACCTGGTGTTCATCTAGATATTAGAATTGCTATCCATTATATGATGATTAGATCGCACTCTCTTAATGATGATCAGATTAGCCAGAGCTTTTCTTGGACCTGGTTATCATTGATTTGATGTACCGAAGTCATTCATGTTAATGGTTGGACCTAACTAGACCTTTTTAGTGGAGGCCATAGCCTATTGAATTGACTTCTAGGGCAAAATCTAAATACTAAAAATTATTTGGAGAAACAATCAGTTATAAATCTACCTGTAGATGCATATGGATTAGCCAGAGCTTTCCTTGGGCCCATCTGTAACCTATGTGGATTTCAGTACCCACTAAGAATTTAGTGTAATTTCTTGAATTAAAGGTAGAGGCTATCAATTCGTTAAAAATAGTGAAAGGATCTTTAGATTAAAATCCAAATCTTTAAAATTAATTAATTCAGGTACTAATAAGAATTCTTATTTTTCTTTCAGATTAATAGAATGGCTAGTGTAAGTTCGCTCTGTTCACTATTGGACAGTGGCAAGCATTTAGAACCTGAATACAAGAAGTCTAGTATTGACCCTAATTAGACAGAGAGGAATGATCCTCTTGACTCGAATAGGTTGAACAGAGATAACCAACAAGATGTTACCGGGCAAGGATGTTATATGAGAACACTTTGCAATTTCACTATTAGTGATATATCTACCTGGGTATTAAATATCAGGAGTCTAGTTCATATATGCAATTCGTTGCATGGACTTCAAATTGATAGAAAATTTAAGGATAATAAAAGATTTCTTAATATTGGGGATGGAAGAAATATTTTAGTCCTAGCATTGGAAACTCTTGAGCTATTTTTTAAAAATAAAAATATTATTTTAAGTGACTACCACTATTATCCATCTTTTATGATGAACATAATATCTATTAGGCTTTTGGCACAGGATGGTTATTGTTTGTCAATAAAAGAAAATTATTGTGATATCATTATGAATGGTATTACAGTAATGCAAGAATAATTAAGAAATAGCATTTATGTTTTATCATAGCCTATTAGTATAATGTACATGTCAAATAAACGACCAAAACTAGATAATGTCATTGATGCTTATTTTTAGCACTATAGGCTCGGTTATATAAGCAAGAACAGGATCAACAGATTAGTCAAGGAGCATATCCTTAACATTCATGATTGTGAATCATTGAATATCTATGAGTCCTACCTTCTTGGTAAGATGACAAAATCATCCTTTATTGAAAAAGGTGAACGGGCCTCTAAGCTTCTAGGTCTAGTATATATTGATATATATGGACCTATGAACACGTACTAAAGGTGGATATTACAACTTCATTATATTTATTGATGATCTATCAAGGTATGGGTATGTCTATCTTATGAAGAATAAATTTGATTCATTTAAAATGTTCAAATGATATCGAAATGAGGTAAAAAAATAATTTGAAAAGAGTATTAAAATTCTTTGATCTGATCGAGGAGGTGAATATCTTTCCAACGAGTTTCTGATGTATCTAGGAGAGAATGAAATTCTCTCATAATGGACCCCTCCTGCAACATCACAACATAATGGTGTGTCTGAAAGGATGAATCGAATCCTATTAAATATGGTTCAATCCATGATGGAATTTGCAAGTCTGCCAATTTCATTCTAGGGGTATGCCTTGAGACTGCCTGTTTTATTTTGAATAATGTTTCAAGCAAGTTTGTTATAAAGACTCCATATAAGGTATGGACTGGGCGTAAGCCGACAATCTTTCACTTTAGAGTTTAGGGATGTCCGACTTATGTTAAACGTCTGCAGCCAAAAAAGCTTGGACCTAAGTTTGATAAATGCTTGTTCATAGGGTACCCTAAGAAAATTAGGGGTTATTACTTCTATCTTGCTGAAGAACAAAAGGTGTTCATCAGCAATAGAGCTATTTTTTTGAAAAGGAGTTCCTTAGTGAAGGAACAGTTGTCTCTAATATTGAACTTAATAAAGTTTGATAGATGGAAGAATCGATATATTCTAGTGAACCTGCAGAACTAGATTTGATAAGATCAAACTCAGAGCCCATTGAAGTGGCACCAAGAAGATTCGGTAGAGTACCATATCAATCAAATAGATACTATGATTTTTTGGTTCGGGATGGTGATCCTGTCAAACTCGATGAGAACGATGAGAATCCAATCACCTACATGGATGCCATGCAGATGTCTGACTCTGACAAGTGGCTAGAAGCTATGAAGTCTAAAATAGAGTCCATGAAGGTCAATAGTGTATGGACACTGGTTGATCCACCTGAAGGGGTAAAACCTATTAGATGTAAGTGAATTTTTAAAAAAAAATGGGGGGCAGACGGGAAGATGGAGATCTATAAAGATCATTTGGTTATCAAGGGATATCATCAACATTATGGTATTGACCATGATGAGATATTTTTCTCAATGGTAATACTTAAGTTCATTCAGATTATACTTATGATAGCGGCATACCTAGACTATGAGAACTAGCAAATGGATGTGAAAATAACTTTTCTAAATGAAGAGTCAAATAAAGAGATGTATATGATATAGCTTGAGGGTTTTACATCCATAGATGAGTCCAAGATGTGCAAGCTTTAGAGATTCATTTATGGATTGAAGTAGGCATTTTGGAATTGGAACATGCATTTTGGTAAGGTGATCAAAACGTATGGCTTCGTTAAGATGAAGAAAAACCTTGCATATACAAATGGGCAAATGGTTCTGTAGTTATATTTCTTGTACTATATGTGGATGATATTCTCTTAATCAAAAATCACATCCTTGCATTACAGAAAATAAAGATTTGGCTGTCGTCGTAATTCTCCATGAAGGACTTGGGAGAAGCTTTCTACATCCTAAGAATGAAGATTTATAGGGATAGATCTAAAAGGTTGCTTAGATTGTCTCAGTTTATATACATTGATACCGTGCTGAAGAGGTTTAGCATGGAGAATTTTAAGAAGGGCTATCTCTTGATAGGCCATGAAATTACTCTTTCGAAGAAGGATTGTTCGACAACCCCTCAAGAGAGAGAGCATATGAGTAGAATTTCATATACTTCAATAGTGAGTTCTATTATGTACGCCATGATATGTATGCGATCGGATGTAGCATACTCACTAGAGGTAGTGAGTAGATACCAGTCTAATCTAGGTGAGAATCACTAGAAGATTGTAAAAACTATCCTTAAGTATTTAAGAAATACTTAGAATTAGTAGCTCATCTATGGAGATTCTGACTTAAAACTTATGGAATATACTGATTCTAATTTTCAGTCAGACCATGATGATAGTAAAAGTGTGTCAGATTTTGTATTTACCCTAAATGATTGAGGGGTCTGCTGGAAGAGTTTCAAGTAGCACATTGTAGTCGATTTTGTATGCAAGGCAGAGTATGTCATGACATCTAATGCTACGAAGAAAGTTGTGTGGCTGTAGAAGTTCATCGACAAGCTGAAAGTGGCACCCTCCTTGGATGGTCTAGTTCTGCTATACTATGACAGCATCAGAGCAATAGCTCAAGCAAAGGAGCCGAAGGCACACCAATGCACCAAATATATTCTGCATCGCTACCATCTTGTACGAAAGATCATAGAGCGAGGTGATGTCGAGCTTCAGAAGATCGACGAAAAGAAGAACGTCGTCAACCCCTTTACTAAGGCTCTCGAAATCAAAGAGTTTGATAATCATAAATGGAAGATGGGTATTCGACACTGTTCTGAGTGGCTTTAGTATAAGTGAGAGTTGTTGGAAATTATATTTTAAAGCCAATCATCTAGGTTGTAGATAGTTGAATTCAATGTAAAATATGCTTAAATTATAAATAAAATTATTTTTTGGCATTTCATCACTTTTGCATCTTTTTGTAATGAACTCTTCTATGATGAAGTTCTTAGGACTATTTAGATTCGATAAAGAAGAATTTGTCATGTAGTTCATAAATTAGTTTACGATCAAATGATACACTATTACTTAGGACGACAACATATCGAGTGTAGGTCGTTGTGTGCCATAAGTATTGATTGTCCTCTTAACCAAGAAGTATGAAAATACTGTTATGGCATGTAGGTAAAGTGTAGGAGTATATTTCACTGAACATGATTCAACTGCGTTGCTCTCTACTGTCAAGAATTGCTCATAATGGATATGAATATAAGTGTCTCTTAGACCTAATATCACCACAGTGGCTTATAAGTAACTCACTGTACTTAGGTACCAAACTATCTAAATTTTTAATTCAGTGATGAAAGGCTACTGGGTGCAGTCAAGTACTTATGAAGTCGGTGCGTGTGTCAAGATGGGATTGACCTCTCCAAGTGTTGGAGCAAGTGCATCAATGTATTTCAATTTAGCAAAATCTCGATCGGGGTAGTCCATTCGATGGAAACTGTAATTTAAAATATACTGTAGATGATTTTTCAGAGTTGATAGAAAACCCTAGGTCATCTTTTGAGCATTGAGGTCAAGGGGATGAATTATACATTAACCATATTCCATAGGTTCGTTAATATTGCATTGCGATAAATTCGACCAATCTGGATGTCGTGTACCATTGCTAGATGGTTACATCGATTGGTATGAAAAATTAATTTTTATACTACCAATTTATAATTTGAATCTATGAGGTCACACATATAAAGAGTTCTTATATGATCTGATGGCTGATCAAGAGTCTCAATAGTCTGGAACTCTATGGTCTAGAGTCCTACTGGACTAAAACTCTGTGACCAAAAATCCTACTAGATTGAAACTCTACCTTTATGGGTCCCACTGGACTGGAACTCAGAGTTCTACTTGTTTGAAACTCTCTGATCAAGAATTTCACTAGTCTAGGACTCTATGATCGTGAGTTCTATTCATTTGGAATAATGGGGTCAAGAGTTCCACTAGATTGGGACTCTTCATGAGTTTCATGTTGATGGAACTCTATTGCCCAGACACCCATCTGATTGGGACTCTATTTTTTTAGAGAATTAATTAGTAATTTGATTGCTGATTAGCTCAATTTAATTGAGCGATAAAGATTCAATCAAGTCTGATCGAATTTGATTCGATTGGATTTGATCCGATTAGGTCGTGAGATGACCTAATGGCTATGGGAGATTTGATCTTCATTTGATCAGGAGCTGAACCTAATTAATTTTTAATTTGATTAAAAATTAATTAAATTGGGTTAAGCCTAATTTGTTTGATTTTAACCTAATTTAATTTGTTTAAATTAATTGGTTTGGTTGAAACCAATTTGGACCATGTCAAATGAGATTTGAATTTAAATTCTCCCTAGCACCCATCATATTTGACTTTTCCACCTTGACCCATGCCCCATCTATTTTCTATATAAGTTTTTCTCATGCAGAACAAAGGATATCTGCACCCTTTCTCATCTGCCTTTGACTTGGTCCAAGGGTTGGACCAATTCAAAGCAAGTTGAATTTTGAATTCAACTTGATTTGTTTGAAACCAATCCTCCCTCTTATCCTTATCTCTATGCCTCCCTTTTGTTTTGTCATATTTCTTTTGGAGAAACTAAAATGTGCGCACGTAGAAATAGAGTCCTTCTACATGTTAAACACCTGGGAGGGGGCATTGGACAAGGATAAGAGCTCACTTGATTTTTGAAATCAAGTGAACGGTTCAAACATCCTAACCTCCCTCTTCATATCTCAACCCATACGGAATTCTCCTTTATTGTTGCCAATTTAAAAAGTGTTTTTAGATGGGCATGCATGGGTTTTCATGAAGGATTAGAGAGGGTTGTGGGAAGGTCTCTTAGTGAGAGAAAATTAGAGTGGGGTGCATCTATCTGGGGTGGAAAAGTTAAATAGGGGTTTCCTTCGCCAGATTTCTTCTCTTATGTTTTTTTTTGTTTCTTTTTGGACGTCCATTCATATATTTTTGAGAGTGGGTGTACAGTAGAAAGGAGTGTCCTTCTCCCGTAGAAATTTATTTCATGGGAAAATTCCAAAGAGAGAGGGCGTGAGAGAGTTTCTGGGCATTAGGGTTTTTGGTGAGTATAAAACCCTAGAGTTGGGACTCTAGGTTCGGGTGGAAAGATCGAGTACTATGAGCATCGAATCACCATCAAATTTGAAACACCATCTCATCATCCTTCAAAAAGTATGTTCTAATTTTTTGGAGCATCTGAAAGATCAGAAAGAAGACGATCGATTGGATTAATCGAGATTAGTCGTCGAAGGCTCCGACGAGGAGCTAGCACTTTGATGGAGCTGATTAGAACCAGGAGCTCCATATGGACCATTCATAGAGGTCGGATGAGTGTACGGCTATAGCGCAACATCAGAGGCTTATTTCGTGAATTCAAATTATGGAGATCAACTATTCGCAAAAAGATATTATGTTCTGAATAGATAGATGTAGTAAAGAGTTTGCTGTATAGTTTTATTTTTTAGATCTACAAGAATGCATGCATATTATGTTTAGATCCTTAGTGTAGGACTTAATATTCTGATATGATCAATAATTAATTAATTAGATTAATTAATTTTTTACTATATTTTAGCTATTTTCAAAAAAAATTTGAAAGTAGTACTGTAAATCCTATACTGCTTCATAAAGTACCATAGTGGTTTGAGAATTTACTTACTAAGACTCATAAATATAAGGAGAAGAGAAATTTGATGGCTATGGGACTGAAGACTGGCAATACATGCTAAGGCTATTTATAGACCTAAGACAAGCAATTTGTGGCAATGAAAAAACAATAAGAACCATTTGAAGAAGAAGAAGAAGTGGGAGAGAAAAACGTACCTCGGGATTGTAGGGAGACGGAGGCATCGATCTGCATGATGGTGTGGCTAGGCGGCATAGCAAGGTTTGCATGGCAGCATGGCAAGGGCACGGTGAGCAGGCACGACAAGGGCAGTGGTGAGGGCGGCGTCGGTTTGCAGGTCGTCGTGGCGAGGGCAGCATTAGTCTACACGACAGCGTGGCCAGGCGGCATGGTGAGGTTACGGGCTACATGGGGAGGCGGCATGATGGGGTGGCCTAGCGGCATAGTGAGGGCATGGGCTGCACGGAGAGGTGGCATGGCAGGGTGGCCTAGCAGTATGGCGGCACGGGCTGCATGGGGAGGTAGTACAGTAGGATGGCTTGGCGGCGGCTGCTAGATTGCAGGCTAATAGCGGCAAGATTGCAGGAGAAGAAACAATCGAGGGCATGGACGGTGGGGATTTGGGGTGTCATGAATGAGGAAGAGAAACAAAAGGGTGGTGGTGGGACTGGCCTGTCGAACGAGGGCATGGGCAGTGGGACTAGCCTATCACGAACGAGGGCATGGGCAGTGAGGCAGGATCTAAAATTTGGAATGGGTGGAAATATTTTAGCCCATGTGATTTAGAGGATCTTGAGCTTAGTTAGTAGTACTCAACCTAAGATTTAAGCATTACACAAATTAGGCTTAATCCAAAGTGCCATAACTTTGACCTGACATAGCCCAAATAGGTCTTAATTTCAACTTAACAAAATTTAAAAGCAAATAATTGATTTCTAATTATGTTCACTCAATTTTATTGAAATAGCTAAAAAATCACATGTAATTTTGTAATTGCATCCTAAAAATAAAAAAAAAATTAATTACATTTATGGAATTTGAATTTTATAATATGCATTTATTGGGACATGGCATATATAGATTCTTAGACACCAAATGCATGCCAAACTTTCTCAAGAAATATGCATGCTAATATTGCTCAATATTATGAAAATTACTTGTTCAAACAACCTCATAAAATCTCTTCATATATATTATAATTAAAATATTAAATAAATATAATAGATTTTCTAACAAATTTTTTGATGGATTATATATTAAATTAATATAATAATTTAAAAAAATTAATGGATTTTCTGATGGAGTTGTTTCTAACAAATTTTCTAACGAGGAGAAGCAAGAAGGGATTTGGGAGTGGATGGACCGGCCTGGACTCTAAAGTTATAAATTCGCGATCCCTTCAAGTGAGCAAGAGCTTAACCGAGTTGGGGCAGGAATTAGCCGAATTGGACTTAGCTTGACTCTAAAATCTAATCGAGCTACTTGAACTCGATATCAATCGAGTCAAGTTGAGTCTGGATCCGAGTCGAGCTCAAATAGCTCACGATCAAGTGGCTTGACTCATTTGCAACCCCCTATTCATTTCATTTTGAACCCCTTGAACATCAATCATAAAATAAGCTTGAAATTCCATGTAGTGGCTCTATGGCATTCCCCATATAAACAAATAAATAATTTTTTGATATCCATCAAAAAATTCCTTAAAAAATAATATAAAAAATAATTTATTTAGAATATCTAGGAAAAACTTTCCTTGGCAAATCCCTTGCAAAAGTAATTTTTAAGGGTTTTTTCAAGGAATTTTTTCTCATAAATGATTTCTTAGTGAAAAAAATTTGATGAAAAAACTCCCTCAAAAAAATTCTTAAAAATTACTTTTTCTGCTAGGGATTGCGAGGAATTTTTTAAGGGAATATTTTTCATTCCTCAAAATTATTTTTGTGAGTGATTTTCTGAGAGAACATTTCTCATCAAAAATTTTTTACTAAAAACTCATTTATGATGGAAAAATCCCTCGCATAACTAATTTCAGAGGGATTTTTTGAGAAAATTTTTTCATCAATTTTTTTCACTAAAAAATCATATGTGATGAAAAAAATCTCTCACAAAAATAATTTCTAAGGAATTTATCAAGCAAATATTTTTTATTAAAAAGTTTTTTCTAACAACTCATTCATGAGGAAAAAATCCCTCACAAAAATCCCTCGCAAAACTAATTTTTGCAAAATTTTCTGAGGGAGTTTTTTCATCAAAATTTTTTCACTAAGAAATTTTTTATGATGGAAAAAAATTCCTCAAAAAATCTCTTGCAAAAGTAATTTTCCATGGATTTACTGAGGGAATGTTTTTCATTAAAATAATTTTCACTAAGAACTCATTTATGAGGAAAAAATCTCTCAAAAAATCCCTTAAAAAAGTAATTTTTGAGTGATTTTTTGAGAAAATATTTTTCATCAAAAAAATTTCACTAAGAACTTATTTATAAAGAAAAATCCCTTGGAAAATTTCTTACAAAAGTAATTTCCAAGGGATTTTCTGAGGGAATGTTTCTCATCAAAATTTTTTTTATCATGAACTCATTTATAAGAGAAAAAAATCCTTGGAAAATACCTCGAAAGTTACTTTTGCTAGGGATTTTTCAAGAAAAACTTTTTCATCAAAAATTTTCATAGTTAAAATTTTTTGTCGAAAAATCCATCAGAATTGCAAGAAATTTTTTTTCCTCGATAAATCATCTTTTTCTAGTAGTAGCTAATCAAGCGACACTATCCAACAATCTTATAGTTAGATCTAGATGATTTAATCAAATCATGATTGAATTACGATACAGATGATTTAATGAAAATTATAAATGATAAAATCTAGTAGTATCCGATCTAATCAAGATAGGTGCTAGCACATTGCTTGGTGATCATAGTTAGGATCTTTTCATTAGGATCATTCAAACATATCATCAATCTTCTCAAAGATCTAGATAACCCTAGGAGAGAGAAATAATCTAGAGAGAGAAATTTTTTTAAAGGAGAAACTTGAGAGAGAAGATGAAGAGAGAAACTAGGAGGAGAAGATGGAGAGAGAGGAAAGAGGAAAGAGAGAAAATTCTTTTTTCTTTCTTTTCTTTTTCTCTCTTCTTCTTCCTTTGTTTAGGCAAAATAAGGGATTCTTGAATCCCCTTCTTCGCCCCTGACTTAGAGTCTCGCCCAAAAAAGATGACCGAGGGTGTGGCCCATGGCAGCATAGCCATGTCTCCTTGATTTGATGTTTGATGATGATGGAAAGCACCGAAAATCCAATCCACACTGATGGCAGAGAATAGGGTACTTGGAAATCTGATTTTTCCAAGAAATCAGCAATTAAATCTTGGAATTCTTAGTCTATAATCCAAAAGGGTATCAAAGAGAAAGTTTCTTAAGGGATTTACCTTGCTCTCAGCAGTGTTTAGGCGATAATTTCATCGAACACAGTGATGGTTAATCAGGAACAAGAAAGAGAAATAGAGAAGGAAAGATGGTGAGAGAGAGGGTTTTGGTGGTGGATGGCCATGAAAGGGAGGGGCATCTCCTCTTATAAGGTAGAGAGCCCTAGATTTTGGCTCCAACCTGATATCTATCGGAGAAGAAGACTCCCATTGGGAGTCTTCTTGTTCCTATTCTTTCTTTTTCTTGTCTTTTTTTGGATGCTTTAAAATTCATGCATAGGCCTTTTTGATCTACTCTTTGAAATCGGGTTAGGTCAAATTAGGTTGGAGTATTATATTCTGCCTCCTAATAAGAAAGATTTTCGAACTTTAAGATTTCATGATCATTATCTCATTCCCATGTTTCACTACATTCTACTTGTAGATTGGTTTTCATTATTAGATTTTGTCATGAGAATAAGGTTCAATATGTCATGGCTTGATTCTTATTGTAGATGATCTAAATCAAACCCATCTCTTATAAATAAAAAAAAATATATTTTATTTCTAAATAAGAATATCAAGTCTTTCTGTCAAAACATCAACTACTGCTAATTAATCGATCCATCGTGAGATTAGATTGCAAATGACTCTAATCTATCTCTAGTAGAACAATTTTCAATATCGATAGATAACCTCAAACTTTTCCAATCAAGTAGAGGAATGATATTGATTTTGAGAGAGTACAAGCTTTACATTTAAGGGGAAAAAGGTCTACACCAAAATATTTTACATTCAAGATTGACTTTAGATTTATCACTATAACTTAGCTCAGCACATGATAGGGGGCTATATAATGAAAATCACCCAATGATATCGCTATAAGAATCCGAACTAGCCATCGCTAATATCCCCATTATCATTAATACCGTTATAAAAGCCAATCTGAAAAATTCTTATCGTTAATTATCATTATTAGCGATGAAAAAATGAGCTATCATTAATAAGGATATTAGCGATGACTTTAGAGATAGAATAATTTCATCACTAATTATTTTTTAATATTTAAATTAAATTTTTTTAAAAAAATTTAAAAATATTAGCGATGGTATTTTTTGAAAGGGCAAATATGGTGCTTCCAAGTCTTGAAGATCGTGAAAGAGTCAAGATGGTGGCTCCTGAAGGCTAGGATTAGCCGGAGATGTATCAACAAAGATAAAGAGGTTGGCACACAATCGGACTGGCTCGAATACACAGTCGAGCCGACTTGATCTAAGATCAAACCAGCTTGATCCGTATCAGAGCTGGCTATCTCAGGCTGTCATAAGACATGGTTTGGAAAGATGTAGTTGAGTCGGCTCGACTTCTGACTGAGCCAGCTTAATGGTGGCGAATAGATCTGGATGGATTTTCTATTTGATCTTGGATTGGGTCTAATCAAAGGGGTCTTAAGGCCCGGTATGAGGGGTCTTAAGGTGGCTAATTCATGTATTGGACTAGATCTTTAGTCCAGGGGATGAGAGCATGCAAGATATGGATTTACATGGGCTTGGGTGAGTATTTTTATGTATGGATTAGTCGAGAGGAGTTTTTTAGGACTGAGTCATGTTGACTCAGGGTGTCTATATATACTTGTATATGTAGATTATGGATAAGAGAATGAATTGAATCCCTTTTCTTCCTAAAATTCTAGCTTTCTCTCTTTCTCACTCTACTACCGTCTCATTTTCTTATCATCTGATCTTTATCTTTCTTGCTATCATCTCCAACTTGCTTCCTCAAAGTGGATAGAAGGTACAAGAATTTTTACAGATCTAAAAATAATTCATAACAAGTAGTATCAGAGTCAGATTATGTGGAAGGAGGAGAAGATGCCTGAAAGTTGAAGATCTTCAGGTGCTGTGAATTCAGCAACGTTCTGTCAAGGTATTTCTCAAATTCCTTGGATCTATGTTGCATTTTTTTTGGCTTGGATCCAGCCATGGGAAGCAACGTGAAGGTTGATTTCGAGAAGTTTGATGAAAATGAAAACTTTTTCATATGAAAAATTGGTATGGAAGATCTTTTGGTTCAAGCTGAATTGGATCAAGCATTGGAAGAGAAGCCTGAAGGGATGTCAGATCGCCAGTGGATGTCTCTGAAAAAGAAGGCTTGTTCTATGATTAGAAGATGCTTGTCGGATGCGATACTCTATTCAATTTTAGAGAAGAGGATCCTAAGAGGCTTGTGGTCGAAGTTGCAAACTATGTATATAGGTGAGAATATGTGCAACAAGTTGATGTTGAAGAAGAGATTGTACAACCTTCGGATGCAGGAAGATGGAGATGTCTTCGGACACATCTAGAAATTCAACCAGATGTGCAAAGAGTTGTTGAATATTAGAGTGAAGATGGAGGAAGAAGATAAATCATTGCTTCTGTTATGCTCGTTGCCCTCGTCCTATGATCCATTGGTGACGATGCTGCTCTATGGTAAGGAGACCCTGGAGTATGAAGACATGGTCTCGGTATTACAAACCAACGAACAGTGGGAGAAGTTGGCCAAGAAAGATGTTCTCTAGGAGGGCTTGATTGTGGGGGAGAGATCTGAAAGATCAAAGAAGAGAGGCAAATCAAGAGGATGATCAAAGTTTCAAAAGAGTAAGAACAGGAAGGAAGTCAGATGCTACAAGTGCAACGAGCTCAGGCACTTCAGGAATGATTGCCCATAATAGAAGAACAAGAAGGAAGAAAAGAGTGAATCTAATGCACTGAGTATAGTGGCTGATAGTAAGATGGAGGATGACCTCTTGGTTGTATCAAATAATCATAGAAGATACACAGATGTATGGATCCTGGATTCAGCCTGTTCGCATCACTATAACCCAAATCAGTCTTGGTTTGTCTTATACACCAAGATTGATAAGGGAAGTGTGATACTTGATGATGATCATCTATGTAGAATTGCTGGTATTGAAAGCATCCAGGTGAGGATGTTTGATGGGATGGTGTGGACTCTCATAAATATGAAGCACGTTCCAGATTTGAAGGAAAATCTCGTGTCACTAGGCTATCTGGAGTGGAGCAACTACAGCTTCAACAGTCATGTCAGGAGTGGAGTTCTCAATATCTCTAAAGGTGCTAGAGTCGTGATGAAGGGTAGGAGGATGGAGAACAACCTCTATAAGTTGATTGGATCTATGGTGATCAGAGAATCTAATGCAGTGGCAGCAGCGTAGGATCAGCAGGGGGCTTATCGATTGTGGCACTACCGCCTAGGCCACATGGGTGACCATGGGATGAAGGAGCTAAGCAAACACGATCTGATTTTAGATCTGGATGGAGGTGTTATAGAGATATGTGAGCCATGCCACATGGGTAAACAGATTAGAGTATAGTTTGCTATTAGTTCAGCCCACAGTGCTGCCCCATTGGAACTAGTTCACACTGATGTCTGGGGGCCAGCTTCATTTTTTGTTAGAAATGGAGTGAGATACTTCTTAATCTTTATAGATAATTTCTCAAGAAAGGTATGAGTCTACTTCATGAAGGAGAAATTAGAAGTCTTCACCAGGTTCAAGATGTAAAAAGCTGAGGTGGAGAAGGAGATAGGTCAGAACTTGAAGTATCTACGATCAGACAATGGTGGAGAATACACCAACAAAGAGTCTTAAGAATTTTATAAGAAGTGTGGTATCAAAAGGCACTTCTCAATAAAAGAAACTCCTTAACAAAATGGGATGGCTGAAAGGATTAATAGAATCCTTTTGGGAAAGGCACGGTGCATGAGGCTACAGGCAAGGCTTCTGAAGGCATTCTAGATTGATACAGTGAGTGCAGCCTATTATCTGATGAATCGATCACCTCATACAAAGTTAGATTGTGGTATTCTAGAGGAGAGATGATTTGGAAGGAAGATTAGGCTGAGCCATCTAAGAATTTTTGGGTGCACGACTTTTGTGCACATCGGTGCTAGTGAGCGGAGCAAGTTGGATGCCAGATCATGAAAGATGGTGTTCTTGGGATATCCATGAGGAATTAAGGGACACCGACTATGGGATCCCTTGGAGAAGAAGGTTGTCATTAGTAGGGATGTCACCTTCAATGAAAATTTAGTTCTCCAAAGATGAGATGGCATGAAGGAGCAGCAGATGCAGCATAAGGTCCAGTAGGACAGCACTGGACAGTTAACATCTTACTCTATTTTGCCACTTGCAGGTGTATCAGGAGGACTTCATATTCAGGTGGAGCACTCACCGAAGGTGTCTCCACAGGTGGAGAGAGCTCAGATAGATAATGAAAGTCAGGAGGCCCAGTAGGAGCAAGCTAAACCTAGGATGGATATCGAGGTTACGTTGCACAAGCCTAAAAAGAACATCAAGCAACCGAAATGATACGGCTTCGAAGATACATTGTCATATGCCCTAGTGACAGCAAATGGGGACCCATATACCTACGAGGAGGCTATGGATAGCCAAGACAGAGAGAAGTGGGTCCAAGAAATGTCCGAGGAGATGCAGGCTCTCTAGAAGAATGAGACATGATGTTTGGTGCAGTTGCCATAAGGAAAGAAATCCATTGATTACGAGTAGGTTTACCAAAGCAAAGAGGGGCCTTCAGAGCAGGAAGGTGTCAGGTATAAGGCATGGTTAGTGGTCAAGGGATACTTTCAGAAGAAAGGCATTGATTTTAGTGAAGTATTTTCTCCTATCGTCAGGCATACTTTCATTAGAATGTTACTAAGCATTATGGTAGCTCAGGACTTGGAGCTGGAGTAGATGAATGTCAAGACAGCATTCCTCCATGGGCATTTAGAGGAGAGCATTTATATGGAGCAGCCACTAGGATTCCAAGAGCTAAGAGCAGAAGGAAAGGTCTGTTTGCTGTAGAAATTATTGTACGGGCTGAGGTAATTACCAAGGCAATGGTATAAGTGATTTGACTTATACATGAGGAGCATTGGACTTTTCAGGTGCGAGTATGACTCTTGTGTGTATGTTAAATCTTTGGAAGATAAGTCTAGGATATTTCTACTCTTGTATGTGGATGACATGCTTATAGCATGCAAGAGTAGGAAGGTTGTGCAAGAACTAAAAGCAGCCTTATCTCGAAAGTTTGAGATGAAGGATTTGAGGCCTGCAAGGAAGATCTTAGGCATAAAAATATTCAAAGATCGAGCCAAGAGGATGCTGCATTTATCTCAAGAAGGCTACATCAAAAAAATCTTGGAGAGATTTGGAATGAAGGAAGCAAAATCAGTGGAGCTACTACTTATCGAATACTTCAGACTCTCAAAGATGATGTCATCACAGACTGAGGTGGAGGCTCAGGAGGTGGAGAAAATACCGTATACCTCTAGTGTAGGAAGCTTAATAAATGTCATGCTGTATTGTAGACTAGATATCGCCCATACAGTGAGCCAGGTCAGTAGCTTCATGGCACAGCCTGGTAAGGACCACTGACGAGCACTGAAGTGAATCTTCACGTACTTGGCAGGTACTGTTGGAGTTGGCATCTGCTATGGATAGCAAGATAGAGTTGAGAAACTCTTTGACATTCCAAGAAAGCTTGGGAGCAGATAAATGAATTTGTGGATGCAGATTTTGGTGGAGACATGGACACTCGATAGTCAATAATAGGATTTATGTTTATCCTGTTTGGAGGTCCAGTCTCGTGGAGATCATGCTTGCAATCCATCATAATCTTATCTACAATTGAGATGGAATACATAAGTGTTACGGAGGCAGTAAAGGAGGCTCTATGGTTGAAAGGATTGGCTTTAGAGATGGGTCTCATGCAGGAGGCTGTCAGGATGCACTGCGATAGCTAGAGTGCACTATTACTTGCTCAGAACTTTATCTACCATGCAAGAACGAAACACATTGACATCAGATACCATCGGATCAAAGAGTTTATGGAAGATGATGAAGTAAAGATGGTGAAAGTCCACACTAAGGAGAATCCAGTGGATGCACTAACAGAAGTTCTTCCTAGGGATAGCTTTCGTAAATGTATGAAATCGATGTGTCTGATGGATAGGATAGACTTGCCTCAAGTCTTGGGGTACCAAAATATAGATGAATGAATAAGTATGGTGCTCTCAAGTCTTGAAAGACCATGAAGGAGTCAAGATGGTGGCTTCTAAAGGCTAGGATTGGTCGAAGATGTATCAGCAAAGATAAAGAAGCTGGCACATAGTCGGGCTGGCTCGATCTAAGATCCAGCCAGCTTGACCCATATCCGAGCTGGCTATCTCAAGCAGACAGAAGACATGGTTCGAGAAGATACAGTCAAGCCGGCTCAGCTTCTAACCTAGCTAGCTTGACGGTGGCGAACAGATCTGGACAGATTTTTTATTTGGTCTTGGATTGGGTCTAATCTAAGGGGTCTTAAGGTCTGATATGAGAGGTCTTAAGGTGGCTAATTCATATATTGGGTTAGATCTTTAGTACAGGAGATGAGAGCATGTAAGACATGGATTTATATGGGCTTGAGTGAGTGTTTTCATATATGGGTTAGCCAAAAATTTTTTTTTAGAACTGAGTCATGTTGACTCAGGATGTCTATATATATACTTGTATATGTAGATTATGGATAAAAAAATGAATTGAATTTCTTTTTTTACTAAAATTCTAGCTTTCTTTCTTTCTCACTCTATCATCATCTCATCTTCTTATCATCTAATTTTTATCTTTCTTGCTATCATCTCCAACTTGTTTCTTCAGAGTTGGTAGAAGGTACAAGAATTTTCATAGGTCCAAAAATAATTCATAATATTTTTATGGCTAATGCCATCACTAATAATTATTAGCAATCAAAAATACCATCGCTAATGTCGTCTCTAATTTTTTAACTTTTAAATATAATTTAAAAAATTATTTTAAAAAATATTAGCGATAGTAATTTGGTTTTTAGTGTCGTCACTAATAGTTATTAGTGATGGTAATTACCATCACTAACACCAATACTAATACTCATTTTTTTAAAAAAAATATTAATACTATTTTTTAAAGCTTATTTTAATTAATCATAATGAATTATGTTCCTAATACCAGTTATAATTAAAATCCTAAGGTAATATGATAATCAAAAATTAATAATTAATTATATTAATTATATAATAATTAATTATATAATTCTTTTATAAGTAGTGTCAAAAAATATATTACATCAAAAGAAAAATCAAATCCAATCCTCATCGTCTGCCTCCTCCTTTTGCTCCTCTCCAGCAGCTAGTAGATGAGAACCAGATGTCCCAGTATCTTGTAATGAAAACATAAAATAATATTAATAAGTTTCGATATGGTGGCATATTTTTTTTGATACACTTCTTCAATTCTCGAATAAATTATTTTTATATATTTCATTCAATGATACGGAGCTATAGACACCCTCGACCCATTGATTGGATGGCTAGATTGAACTTTTAGCCCCTAGATTCTTTTTTCAGACTCAAACCTAAATATATAAAGTTTTTAAATATAAAAATTTAAAATAAATAAAAAAATTAATAATATAATTACTTGATGTGATGGCTAGGATGACGAGTCCAGCTGGTTGTGCAGCTATGGATCTCAGAAAAACTTTACGATCGTATCATAGATGGCATCCAGAAGAGTCTAAGGTCGCTAGCTAAGAAGCCTCAACATGACCGCCATGTGCGCATTACTCCAGATTTGGGATGTTGAGGCTTGGGAGGACGCCAAAGGATATCAAGACAGTGGAGGATCGAAGCTATGACCAAATCCTATGACCTGGCTCCTACTCACCCCTCTGATAATGCTGAGCCATCCCTCAAGATCAAGGACAGTTGAGAGATGGGTCATCGCCATACTTCTTAGCAATGTACATCGCATAATACATCTGCACAATTCAAAAATTTATTAGTTCTAATATAAAAATCAAAACCTATAATAACTTAATTAGTAAATAAAGTTTGTTCTTGTGATGATCTGTCATAACGTAGAATCTAAATAGTCATTAGTCCTCCTAAATTGATGTGTGGCCCACCATAACTACAGCTGGTCTAGTAGACAATCCAATTGCCATATCTATAATAAATAAATAATAAAATTAAATTAATTAAAATATGTATATAAGAGTTTTTATAATTCTAGTAAAGAATTTTTGTATTGATTTCTTACTAGTTTGTCGACCACAATATGTGTACGAACCGAGCCACTAATATGCCTGATCAGATCCTACTAGGTAGCTCAGTTCTATTGAGCCCTCTGCCATCTACTAGAGTACTTCTTGATTTTTTACTGGTTGTAGAGGGCTTGCCATATGTCCGCCTGTATCCAGTGATCCATGAAGGATCTCCAGTCTGATGGTGATTAGAAAATGCAATGCTGGATGGCAGACTACCTATGGCTATAGAGGCCATCTCAAAGCCTCCATGTGGCCACCTCCTCGAAGGTCTGATGGCCAGCCTCCTCGTTCTAGGAAGTTTTGAATCGGTAGTACTCCTGCAAGATAGAAGCAAGCTTGTATTAATATATAATTAAAATACCAACGTATTGAGAATTTAAAAATTAAACTAGTTTTGACTTACCAAAAATATCTTTCAAGCTGCATCATGAGCTTCAGATGGACAGCTAAAGAACTCATTCACCAGCCCCGGCATCAGGCATCGGTATGCTGGTAACCACATGAGATACTTCAGACTCTCTAAATATGCTATAAAATTTATTTTAAAAAATAAATATTAACTCTAAAATAGCTAAATTTTAAATATATTAATTAAAGTTCTAAAACTTACGAGTGGCTCTGAATGTGGATGAGCTATCTATCCTCTAGTTGAATCAGAGGGGCTACGAGCCGAGCGGATCATTGATCATGACTTTATGTCTGGGAGCCGGTAGCTACTGTGTATGACTTTGGAGTCATTGGTGACCCTCTGTCATCCAAACCTGAGTATAAAATATCTAATCTAAAGAATGTTATATTAGTTAGAAAATAATAAAATAACATAAATAAGAATATCTAAAGTGTTAATGTTTATCACCCAATGTGAAATGTATAAAACCATACAAGCTAGTCATATGATCACTCTCTCCTAGAGAGCTTTGTCTTTGGCTAGAATAGCTCCGACCTTTATAAGACATGATGTATAATCTCTGAAAATAAAAAAACAAAGCAAACAGATGGCCTAAAAATTGATTTAAACAACATATCTATCAAAATATAATAAAATGATCAAAATTTAACTCACGTATAAAAAAGATTATTAGTTAGCATCTATAATGTATTAGCAAAAAATAATTCTCATCTAACTGTACATAATAATGTGTTGGTCTACTAGTCTCTTAATTTACATGTTGTCTGATTTTCATCCAGCAATATATGATAATCTCACTACACGAAAATATGAAGAAGGTTTAGATCTGCCATTGAAAAATAAGGCATTGCAAGTTTCTCTGCATCTTTAACCATGAGATGGTTGCAAGCAGTTATTTGTGATGTAATAGACCATCCAAGCTTACCCTGCATTGCAAGTTCCTCTGAATCTTTAACTATGAGGTGGCTATAAGTGGTTGTCTGCAATGTAATAGACCATCCAAGCTTGACCATGCAACAACAAGAATAGAATGCTTCATCTCCATTTAGCCGCATCTTGAACAAGCAGTCATCATAGCCTCTTCGAGCCCCTAGCCGCCTCCTTAAGTTGCAAACTAGAAGTAAAAATTATTTTAGAAAATAAAATAATAATTTAAAAATAAAATTTATGTGCTCGTATAGCCTAATCATCTAGCAAGCTCCAAGTCCGCATGCGTGGGACATACGCACGTCCTAACCATCCCCATTTGCAATGATATTCTTTACTTCTATGATTATGCTTTTGAAAATGCTGTACTCTTAGTTCAAGGATATGGGCTTGTTGTACTTGTAAGAGATGTATCAATAAAGAAATGCTTGATAGGGATATAACAATTTTTCATTTATATAAGAGTAGATTTATGCCAAACTACTAGCATTGGTACTTGTATGGAGAGATGTGGGAGACAATATGCATGAATGGGAGGCTCTACTTATCCAATATATTTGTTGATATATAAGAGCTTAATGGTGACAAGCTCGAGTAGATGATTAACATATTTGGTGGGTTTGATTTGATTATTGGTGGAAGCCCATGTAATAATCTTTTAGATAGCAACCACCATAGTTATGATGGATTATAGGGTTTGCTATAGTTCTATCCTTGCTTAGCCTCTAGGGGTTAGCAACTCTATAAAGGGTAAGTATGACTATAACCATAGCAACCCTGTAGTCCATCATGACTGTAATGATTGTAATCTAAAAGATTATTATATGGACATCCATAAATAACCAGGTCAAACACACCAAATGTGCTAATCATTTGCTCAAATCCTGTCACCATTGAGCTCTTGCATATCACCAAGATCTTGGATAAGTGGAGCCTTCGAAATCCTTATAATTGTCCCTCATCTCCCCATATATGTACCAATACTTTTAGTTTGGCATAAATTTACTCCTATATAAATGGGCAAGTATTATATCCCTTTCAAGTATTTCTTTATTGACACATTTCTTACAAGGACAATGAACCCATCCTTGAATTAAGAGTGTAGCATTCCCAAAAGTATAATCATAGAAGTAAGGAATATCGTTGCAAATGGGGATGGTTAGGACACGTATCCTGCGCATGTGGACTTGAAGGATGCCAAACAACTAGGTCGGACGAGCACATCGAAATGGCATCCAAGAAAATCCCATCCTGGAGTCCAACCCAAAAATTTAAAATTAATTAATTTAAATATTATTAATTTAAAACTAATTTTTTAAAAATTAATAGCATCGATCTGAGCGTATAGGATGCGTAGGGATTGGATGCCTTGCACGCTAGCCAGAACCCAAGGCCGGAGCATGTAGGGCATGCCCTAGCTCTATATTTCCAATGCTGCTCAGACATTTTCTCGGTTCGAGCACTTTGCATGTCGAGATGTGAGCATGCAAGGTACGTCTCGATCTCGTGTTTGCAATGCTACTCGGATCTTTCCTTGGATCGAGTGCTTTGTATGCTGAGAATCGAGCATGCAGGGCACGTCTCGATCCCGTGTTTATAATGTTGCCTAAATCTTTTCTCGATTTGAGTACTCTGCATATTGAGATCCGAGTCTTATGCTACTTATAATTAAATTAATATTTAATTAATTAATTTTTAAATATATATTATACTTAATAACATAATTTAAATAAAAAATTAACTTTTAGTGATGGTATTAACCTTTGCTAATATCATCACTAATACTCACAACAGAAGGCAAGCTACCGTATAGGACTGAGGCACAAGTTGGCATACAGGTATTGAGGCATGAGGAGGCACAGGCTGGTGAGCAGGACTGAGGCTCTGAGATGCGGGCATAGATGGGAGCTTGGGGTCGGGTCGGTGGGGTAGAGGTCGTAGGGTCAGGGCCATCGACTAGGGTGGCAGGGTAGGGGCTCCTAAAATGAGGGCACAGGAATGGGCTGGGGGAGGTGGCTAAGAGCTCAGGAAGGCAGGCTAGGTATAGCCGAGGGAAGGAGGCCGGGGGCTCGGGGAGGCGGCCATGGAGAGGCGAGCTAGGGAAGGTAGGCCAGTGGGAGGTAATCGGGGAGGTAAGAGGTGGCGGAGGGCTTAGGGAGGTGGCTGCGGAGAGGCAAGCCAGGGAGAAGTGGGCTGGGGGGAGGTGCGAGGCAGCCGAGGAGGTAGGAGGCGATCGGGAGTTTGGAGAGGTGGCGGGCGGAGAGGCAAGCCAAGGGGAAGCTGGTTGGGGGGGACGTGGGAGGCAGCCGGGGAGGTAGGATGTAGTTGGAGGCTAGGGGAGGAGACCATAGAGAGTCGAGCTTGGAGGAGGCGGGCTGGAAGAGGTGGGAGGTGGCCGAAGAGGTTGGAGGCAGTCGAGGGCTCAAGGAGGCAGCCGAGGGCTCAAGGAGGTGGGTTGGGTGTAGCCAAGGAGAGGTGGGCTGGGTGGAGGAGGCTGGGGGCTCGAGGAGGTGGCCATGGAAAGGTGAGCTGGAGGAAGGTGGGAGGGGTTTTTTGGGATGAGGCTAGAAGCTCACGACCGAGGGCTCAAGAAGGTGGGCTAGGTGTAGTCGATGGGAGGCAGTCGGGGGCTCGGAGAGGCAGGCTAGGTGCAGTTAGGGGGAGGCCACCGATCGGGAAAGAGAGGGCATGGTAGGGGGAAAGAGAGGGCATGGTAGGGGGATCGACAGGCAGGGGAGATTGGGTTGGCGATGGGGGATAAAAATGTAGGGAGGTAAAAAAATGAGGGGATGATGGATGGTGGGATGGAGGAAAATGAGGGCGCATGGTGGGGTGGAGGAAAACAATAATGGAAAGGTTACTAGCGATGGTGAATAACTATTGCTAATAATATTTTTCTATCCCTAATACTTAAAAAATTATTAGTGACAACAAAATGCCATTGATAACAAATTACCATTGCTGATAATTATATTTTTAAAAGTTATTAGTGACGGTAAGATCTCCATCGCTAAAGCTATTGGTAATAATCATAATTTTTAAATTATATTTTAATATTATTTTTTTCTTCTAGATCATTTTTTTGGTGGTTATAAATCAATATTGGATTTTAGTAAATTTTTAGACTTAATTAATTTATGGATCAAGTCTTAATTGATTTAAATTTAATTTAATTTAATTATATTTGATTTAATTTAAGGCTAATTGAATTTTAATATTTCAAGTAAGACTTGGATTCAAAGTTTAATTGAATTAGGTTTGACAGGATTTTGAATTAGATTCGAATCGGATCGAATTGAATGTAAATTAAAAATTATTTTATCTAGTTGATTTAAATTAGATTAAATTTAATTAGATTTAACTTAATTTTTTTAAAAAAGAGATTTTATAATCCAATTAGGACATAGATTCAAAGTCTAATTGAATTAAGTTTGACATAATTTCAAATTGAATTTGAATCAAATTCAAATTAGATTCAAATTAAATCTAAATTAAAAATTATTTTTCTTAATTAATTTAAATTTAATTTAATTTTATTAATCTTGACTTAATTTGAGACTAATTTAATTTTATAATCTATATAGGAATTGAATTTAAAGCCTAATTGAATTAGGTTTGACAAGATTTCGAATTGAATTTGAATTAGATTCGAATTAAATTTGAATAGAATCATGGATCAAGTCATAATCGATTTAAATTAGATTTAATTTAAGTAGGCTTGACTTAGTTTGAGACTAATTGAGTTTTATATTCTAAGTAGGACTTGGATTCAAACTCTAATTGAATTAGGTTTGATAGGATTTTAATTTGAATTAGAATCAGGTTTGAATTAGATTTGAATCAAATCCAAATTAAAAATAATTTTTTTCTAATTAATTTAAATTAGATTAAATTTAATTAGGTCTGACTTAATTTAAAGTTAATTAGATTTTATTATTCAAGTAGGATTTGGATTCAAAGCCTAGTTGAATTAGAATTAGTAGGATTTTGAAGTGGATTCGAATTAGATTTGAATTGAATTTGAATTGAACCCAAATTGAAAACTATTTTTTTCTAATTGATATAAATTTAATTTAATTTAATTAATCTGAACTTAATTTAATGCTAATTAAATTTTATAATTCAATTAGTATTTGGGTTCAAAGCCTAGTTAAATTAGGTTTGGCAGGATTTCAAATTGAATTTGAATTGAATTAAAATTTGATTCGAATAGGATTATTAGCGATGGCCTAGGCTAGCCATCGCTAATAATATTTTCAAATAAATATATTTTTTTAATTTATTATTAAATATTTTTTAAAAAATTATTAGTAATGGTATAGTTTTCGTCACCAATAAACAAAATCTACAATCGCTAATAATTATTTTATATTAAATATTATAAAAAATTAAAAATTTAAATAATATTAGTGATGGCTCGTGTCGTCACTAATAACCAAAGAGCCATTGCTAATAGTTTCTTATTAGCGATGGCTTTTTCTGCATCACTAATAAACTAAATTCGTCATCACTAATAATTTTTTAATATTTAAATATCAAAAAAAAATTTAAACTTTTAGAGAAGATATTTACTGTGAGGATTTGTGATGCTTCCAAGCCTTGAGAGGCCATGGAAGGAGTCACGATTTTGGCTCCAAAGATTTCAAGGGCTTGGTTGGTGCTTCGAAGATCTGGGACACAAGATGAAGCAAGAAACCAAAATCAGAGAATCAAGACTGTAGAAAAAAAATTTTCTGCAGGTTAGTCGGCTCAGTCCAAAACTAGATCGACTAAGTCTCAGTGTATAGGCAAAATAGAGAACTGCATGTTCGAGACTGCTGGCATGGCACAGGGCTGGGTCAGCTTAGTTTCAGACTTAGCCAATCCAGTGGAACTTAGCCGGCTTAGTGCTGAGACTGAGCTGGCTCTGTGCATGGGCAGAGTTACGCAAGAGTCTATTTTGGGCTAGGATCTGAGTTGATCCTAGGGATCTTAAGGCCTGGTTTGAGAGGTCATAAGGGGGCTAACTCATGTATGGGTCGGGTCTAGATCCAGAGGATGCAAGCATGGGAGACATAGGTGTACATGAACTCGGTGAGTGCTTTCATGTATTAGATTAGCCAGGAGAGTTTTTGGTCGGACCTAATGGCTATGTATAAATACATAGGTTGTATTAGGATTTTCAAGATTGAAATCAATATAGACCTTTTCTCCCTCAACACTCTTCTTCTCCTCTCTAGAGTTACCGTCCTAGGATTCTTGAAGAAACCCTAGAGAAGGAGGGCATCTTCCTCAAGCCCAAGGAGGGAGGCACCCCATCATAGATGCAGATGGAGGATCGATGGTTTGCTGCCCATAAAGAACGTTATAGATTCCTTCAAGTCCGTGCTAAAGATCAGGAGCTTTCGCAACATGATATCGGTGCTTGTGATGTCAAGGATGATTGACGTTCGAGCAATTTTATGGGTCTATAATTTGGTATCAGAGCTAGGTGATGCCTGAAACATCGTAGATGACAATATTTACCATTGCTAATAATAAAACTTTTGTTGCTAATAGTATTAGTGATGGCATTTTTTTCGATCAATGTTGTGGTGGCAAAAATGTATTGTTAGCATCGAAAAATTTTTTCGCTGCTAATATTGTGGCTAATATTAAAAATTTAAATAGTATATCCAGCTTAGTCGAAAATTAAGATCATTTTTTTTTCTTAACAATAAGATCATCCTATAAAAGAAAAATCAAATTAAGTCTTTTATTATAAAAAGATAATAATTCTAACTTATAAATAACTCAAACTACCACACTTTTACTGCACACTCTAATCTAAACCCTCAAAATTTTTTAGATGCACTAAATAACTTTTGATCAAAATATATTAATATATATTGAACATATCTGAACTTTAAATTATAGGATTTGATGTGGTGCTCCTAAGCCTTAGGAGGCCATAGAAAGAGTCAGGGTATTGGCTTTGGGAGACCGTGAGGATTTGTGGTGCTTCTAAGTCTTGGAAGGCCATGGAAGGAGTCACGATGATGGCTCCATGGATTCTAGGAGCTTGGTTGGTGCTTCGAAGACCTGGGACATAAGATGAAGCAAGGAACCAAAGTCGAGGAATCAAGACTATAGAAAAAGGATTTTCTGTAGGTTAGTTGGCTCAATCCAAAATTGGGTCAGCTAAATCTTAGAGCATAGGCAAAATAGAGAGCTGCACGTTCGAGACTGCTGGCATGGCACAGAACTGGGCTGGCTCAGTTTCAGACGGAGCCGATCCACTGGAACTTAGTCGGCTCAGTGCTGAGACTGAGCCAGCTCAGTGCACGGGCAGAGTTATGCAAGGGTCTATTTTAGACTAGGGTCTGGGTTGATCCTAGGAATCTTAAGGTCTGGTTTGAGAGGTCTTAAGATGACTAATTCATGTATGGATCGGGTCTAGATCTAGAGGATGAGAGCATGGGAGACATAGATGTACACGAGCTCGGTGAGTGCTTTCATGTATTGGGTTAGCCAAAGAAGTTTTTAGTCGAGCCTAATGGCTATGTATAAATACAAAGGTTGTATTAAGATTTTCAAGGTTGGAATAAATGCAGACCTTTTCTCCCTCAACTCTCTTCTTCTCTTCTCTCTAGAGTTGTCATCCTAGGATTCTTGAAGAAGGCTTAGAGAAGGGGGCATCTCCCTCAAGCCCAAGAAGGAAAGCATCCCATCATAGATTCAGGTGGAGGATCGATGGTTTGCTGCCCATAGAGAACGTCATAGGTTCCTTTACATCCATGTTAAAGATCAGGGGCTTCCACGATATGGTATTGGGGCTTGTGATGCCAAGGATGATTGGCATTCGAGCGATATCATGAAACATCAATTGGTATCAGGAAGAGGTGATGCTAGTTGGTGTGCTTACATCTGGTATCAGAGCTAGGTGATTCCTGAAATATTGTAGATGATAATATGGTATCAGAGCCAAGTTTCAGAGCCTGATAGTGCATGAAAGAAAAGGAGAAGTCATACAAGGTAAAATCAAAAATCTGCATAAGGATTTCATGGTATGTCTCAAATCTATCTTTGTTATTGCTGCAGTTTGGCCAACCGAGAGCAGCGAGTTGAAGGTGGAGGTTGAGAGGATTAACGAAAAGAAATTTTCTTGGGATGGAAGGATTTGGTGCATGATTTGCTGATCAATCTTGGTGGATAGACTGGAATGTATGACGATTATGTGACAGATAGGGAGCGCTGGAGTGCTGCAGTAGCACTTTTTTGAAGATGTAGGGCTGAGAGAGGCTCGGTGATGTAGCAATCGAGGGTGGTATCTCAGTAGAGAGCATCGGAATTTTCTAGAAAAATGGGCAATGTAGGGCTATTGAAGAAAGGTTTTTCAAGAAGTAATGATCGAAGAAAGGCTGAAGAAGTGACTATACATCCTTCAATGTTAGATTGGGAAGTAGTCGGAGATGTATTCAGTGATTTGACCAAAGCATGGATTTACGAAACCTTAGAAGTGATGGAGATGGATGATCCATGGAGGTCCAGCAGGTTAGGACTGGATGGCTATAGAGTGGTGTAGAGATGAGTCAGGAAGCACTGGAGTGCTACAAGAGAGCTACCTTGAAGGCACAGAGGCTGAAAGAGGCTCGGTGGTGCAGCAGTCGAGGAGTGTATCTCAACAGAGAGTGTCAGTGGTATCTCAAGGAGATCAGGAGCAGGTCTCAGGGAGAGCTAGGAGGTCTCAAGGGAGCACCAGGAGGTCTCTAGCAGTTGAAAGTATCATGGATTAGGTTTCTTCTATAGGAGCATCAGGAAGAGTCACGGTTTAGGTGGAAGATGGTTCTCCGGGCGCAAGTGAAGCGATGGCTGGTGTAGGGGTAAAAGAGAAGGGCTAGGATGGAATATTCTAGGATTCAGTCACTGGATTCAGAAAAGTTGGATGAGCTCTTGGATTTTGAAGGTGCCCATGGATTATGGAGGTATCCAAGATAGCTTCGAAGGAGCCCACGGAGCGTGGAGGATTCGAAGGGACTGCGATGATGTTCGAGGTGCAGTGGCAGGCTCAACAGTGCAGCATTGAGTGGTTGGCCTCGAGGAACTCGATGATAGAGTCGACTTTTGTAGCATCAGGTGAACTTCGAATATAGGTGGAGCTCCACAGTGGTGGCTTCACAAGTGGAAAAAAAATTTGACATTAGTTCAGAGCACCGGTGATGCACAGTTTCAGGTGGAGCGGCGTATGCAGATGGACAGGCATAGCTCTGAGAAGATCGTATTTGATGGTACAATATGTGCTGGTGTAATAATATTGTAGGTTCTCTAGAAAAGTCTAGAGAAAATGATGCAACTGTTAAGTAGAAGGGATCTTATAATTTTAGAATGGTGCCAAGAAGCAAGTACAGATCTTCAGTGGTGGAGGCAATCATCCCAAAGGCCTCAAGAGTGCATAATAGTTGAAGAGGATTGATGGAGGTGATATTTGCACAGATGCTGTCGAGTGCGTAGAGACAGCGGGATCGTGCAAAAGGTCATTGCCAAGGGGTTTACTAAGGCTTGGGGTACCAAGATGGAGATTGTGAGGATTTATGGTGCTTCCAAGCCTTGGGAGGCCACGGAAGGAGTTACGATGATGGCTCTGAGGATTCTAGGGGCTTGGTTGGTACTTCGGAGATCTGAGATATAAGATAAAGTAAGAAACCAAAGTCGGAGAATCAAGACTGCAAAAAAAAATTTTCTGTAGGTTAGCCGGCTCAGTCCAAAATTGGATTGGCTAAGTCTCAGAGCATAGGCAAAATAGAGAGCTACGCATTCGGGACTGCTGGCATGGCATAGGACTGGGTTGGCTCAGTTTCAGACTGAGCCGACCCAGTGGAACTTAGCCGGCTCAGTGCTAAGACTGAGCTGGCTCAGTGCGCAGACATCGTTACATGAGGGTCTATTTTAGGCTAGGGTTTGGATTGATCTTAGGAGTCTTAAGATCTAGTTTGAGAGGTCTTAAGATGGATAATTCATGTATGGATCGGGTCTAGATCCAGAGGATGAGAGCATAGAAGACATGGGTGTACATGGACTCGGTGAGTGCTTTCATATATTGGGTTAGCCAAAAAAATTTTTGGTCGGGCCTAATAGCTATGTATAAATACATAGGTTGTATTAGAATTTTTAAGGTTGGAATCAATATAGATTTTTTCTCCCTCAACTCTCTTCTTTTCTTCTCTCTAGAGTTGCCACCCTAGGGTTCTTGAAGAACACCTAGAGAAGGAGGGCTCCTCCCTCAAGCCCAAGGAGGGAGGTGCCCCATCATAGATCCAAGTGAAGGATCGGTGGTTTGCTTCCCATAGAGAACATCATAGATTTCTTCAGGTCCATGCTAAAGATCAGGGGCTTCCACAACATGGTATCGGGACTTGTGATTGATGTTCGAGTGATATCATGGAACATCAATTGGTATCAGAGATAGGTGATGTCAGTTGGTGCACTTACAGAGATTAGGATGGGTGTGAGTCCTAGGACTAGGATAGGGGTTATCCTTAGTGAAGGTGGCATGTAGTCCTGTATGGGCTCGAGGTTTTGGTGTGAGGATCTTGAGGGACTTGGTAGGTGCTCCGAAGACTTGGGATACAAGATGGAGCAAAGAACCAAAGCTAGGAGAAGGATCAGCTAAGATAAAGGACTGACACGTAGGCGAGCTGGCTCAGATATGCAGTCGAGCTGGCTGTCTCAAGTAGATAGAAGATAGGATTCGGATAAGATGCAATTGAGCCAGCTCGGCTACTGAGTAAGCCAGCTCGACGATGGCGAGTAGAATTGGATGGAATTTTCTGTTTGAGTCTAGGATAGGCTTTTATCCTAGGATCTTAAGGCTTGGATCAATAAGATTTTAAAGGAGCTAACTCATGTATAAGTCAGGTTCAGATCTAGGGGATGAGAGCATGTGAGACATATGTACATGGGCTCAATGAGTGCTTTCATGTATTGGGTTAGCCTAGAAAAGTTTTTCAGCTAGGATTTGGATTTATTAGGATTCATGTGGTATAGCAAAAATCCTAAGATATATAAATCTAGGTATTGTATCTTTATAATAGAGTGAAATATAATTGAGCTTTTCTTTCTAAAACTCTTTGCTTTTCTCTTTTTGGTTCCAACTTTAAACCCTAGGTGTCGGCTATCTATTTTATTCTTCTTTTGTCCAATAATTGGTATTAGAAAAGTACCAGGATCTAACTGAAGGGAAATCCTGATTTTCCGATCCAGGTTCGTTCAGATCTGATTAGATTAAGAGATATATTTCAAAATTTTCTCTTGATCTCAATCAGATCTTGATATATTTTAGATCTGATTCTTATTATTTTAATAAATAAAATAAAATAAGATAAATTAAATCAAATTTAATTTACCTGATTTGGGTAATCCTATTACCCTGTAGATGATCCTGATTGCAGCGGAAGGTTCTGGATCTTAGCCACGCAAGCGCCTAGCCTCTACCGGTATCCACTCGGGTTGGATCTGGAGATCCTCTTCTTCTCTATCACACCTCCAAAAATCAGATCTGGATCTGATCTGAAGGATCTTCAAAACTCTTTTGAAGATCTGCAGTCGTCCTTTTGCAGCAGCGCAGCCTTCTTGCTTTTGATCGCCTTTCCTTGATCTGAATCGCACCAACCAAAGTCCAAAACACCTTTTGGACGTGGAGAGCAAGGGGAGAGAGAGACTATGGCATGGAGAAGGAGGGGAGAGGCAGCCTTGGGGTGTGGGTTTCTAAATTGAATTGCATTGGAATTAGAGTTGGGCGCAGGGTCTTATTTATAGACTACTCTGTGTGATCCAACTCCTCTTCCTCCCAACCAATCACAACCCTTTGTGAAATCAGATCTAAATCTGATTGGTTGGAATAGAGACCCCTGGATTCCTCCTTAGAGGGCGCCTAAGACCAGTCAAAGTTGGATTCTTAGTAAGAACTCTGAATTGGAATCCAAAAGGGAGATGGAGTCCTTGTCCAACAAGGACTCCTAGGCGCCTCCTACTTGGGCTCACGCCACCCTTGGCGTGCGCCCTTCTCCTTGCCAGGTTCTGGCAGGGGGACAAGGCCCCCACCAGCTCTCCAATAGGTGCATGACATGTGGTCAAAAGTCAAAGGTCAATGGTCAACGTTTGACCAGTCAAAGGTAGACTTTTGACCAAAGTCAAAGAACAAGAAATGGCAGGTGACCAAAAATGGCAGGTAATGTCTTACAAAATAAGACAACCTATTTCTGACTTGGACAACCTCCAGTCAGACCATATGAAGGCCTCTGATTGAGCACAAACTCCTTTGGCTCAGTCAGGACAACTTATTTATGATAGTAAAAGAAGAACGTTAGGTTCAATCGAGTGCTAGCACGATTTTCCTTGAACCTAATTGAATCTCATTCAGATCAATTGAACTAGATCAGTTCAATTGATGATCACCAGATTCAAACCCTTATTTGTGTGACCCAGTTAGGTTCAGTTCTGTATGGTAATGGGATATGTCATGATCTCTATCATAGACATCATCGAAACTCCTTTCGATGGATCAGAACTCTTCTGATTCGAACAGCTAGAATGATCGATCATCTAAATCATTCTAATTGCTCCCAAAATCCACCAGTGACACCTAGCAGTATATGGTGGCAACCCATCAGAGCTGAATGCGAACCTCTTGGTGCAGCTACCTGTGTGATTCAAGTTCTTCTATCTTGAGCCCCGATCAGATTAGGGTTAAGGTGAACTCGTCAAACCCTAGTCTCTGTCATATGATGTAATCATTCGATTCAAGTCCAATGTGAAAATCTAAATAGAAACTCTTTCTATTATTTCACTCTGCCATGGCCATGGATTTCTGGACTTGATTCTCATGATCATCATAGGGCTGCTCCTCTACCACCGAGGTAGATAGATTCCCATCTTGATGCAATCCAGTTCCTACAATGAACATGCTATAGCCAACATACACCTCAGGGTTCCATATGGCTAGGAGATCGAGTAATGGTGTAGTCAAACTATAACACCCTCAAGGTGAACTGCCGATGCATCTCAGGTCAAAGAACCAGACACACTACTGCAGCAGCATCGAGTCAGTCATTGATGAGAAGGTAGACTCCCTAATGACTACTCGAGGTGGTCACGCTCAGTGCCCTCGTTCTCTAACGAGTACCTGTACTCTCGCTCCGGTGTCTCCACACCATAGACTCAAGACTCATCTACTAAAGAGAAGCGATCGTACACCAACCTTCCAGATCAATCACCATCCTCGTGATGATCCTATGGTCGGGAGCATGTTTATGAGTTAATAATGATTATTCATGTCTTAAATTTTCAACTCTTGAAAATATGAATTATCATTACCATTAACTCAAAGGATGTATCACAGACACTAAATACACATAGTGTGATAGAAAATAACCCATTTCATTAAATTATAGTCAAAATTATAATTTTGCCCCTAGAAGTGTATTACAAGTGTCAGCCAATTCTGGCTTCTAGGGCACATATATCTAACAATCTTCCCACTTGTCCTAAAGCCAATTGGCTACAAGTCTAAGTCCCATCTTCTCAAGGTGGGCTTCGATCTTCTGCTGGCCCAACGGCTTTGTAAGTGGGTCTGCCACATTATCTGTGGAGTTGACTCTCTTGACCTCAACGTAACCTTTCTCAAGGTAATCGCGGATGAGATGGTATCACCGTTTGCTTGGAACTCTTCCAGCACAAACAGTCTGCCAGATGTCGACTTTCGATCATCTATATCGGACATGAAGTCTGAGTCTGTGTATCCCTGAACCAGGAGTTCTCCGTTACCAAAGACCAACATCATATCCTTAGTTCTTCTCAAGTACTTAAGGATACATTTCACAGAAGTCCAGTGTTCTTCACCTGGATTTGACTGATATCTGCTTGTGACACTCACAGCATGGGCTATATCAGGTCGTGTACATAGCATGGCATACATGAGGCTCCCTATTGCAGAAGCATAAGGGATCTTGCTCATGCGTTCTATTTCCTCAGGTGTGCTGGGGCACATCTTCTTGGAAAGATGAATACCATGTCTGAAGGGTATTAATCCCCTCTTAGAGTTTTCCATACTAAACCTCTTTAGTACTTCCTCTATGTACATCTTCTGTGAAAGTCCTAGCATCCTATTCGGTCTATCCCTATAGACCTTAATTCCTAGAATAAAGGATGCTTCACCTAGGTCTTTCATGGAGAATTCCTTGGACAACCACATCTTGACTGATGTCAACATGGGAATATCATTCCCAATAAGGAGGATGTCATCCACGTACAATACGAGGAAGACAACAGCGCTCCCACTGACCCTTTTGAAAACACATGGTTCCTCTTCGTTTTTTATGAAACCAAACTTTTTTGATCACATCATTGAAACGAGTGTTCCAGCTCCGAGATGCTTGCTTAAGTCCATATATGGACCTTTGCAGCTTGCAAACCTTGTGATCAGTATCACTGGATGTGAAACCTAGCGGCTGTTCCATATAGATATCTTCCTCAAGATATCCATTTAGGAATGCCGTTTTCACGTCCATTTGCCATATTTCATAATCGAAATAGGCTGCAACAGCAAGCAATGTGCGGATGGATTTTAGCATAGCTACCGGGGAAAAGGTATCCTGATAGTCAATGCCTTCGCGTTGACTATAACCTTTTGCCACCAGTCTAGCCTTGAATGTCTCCACATTCCCATCTGCACCAATCTTTCTCTTGAAGATCCATTTACACCCAATAGGTACTATACCTTCTGGTGGATCTACCAAGGTCCAGACTTGGTTTGAGTGCATCGAGTCGATCTCTGACTTCATTGCCTCAAGCCATTTCTCGGAGTCGATATCTGATATCGCCTCGTTGTAGGTTTTGGGATCATCTCCATGAGCACCATTACCTATGAGGAACATTTTCTCTACGTCCTCTGAAATAATACCTAAGTATCTTTCAGGGGGACGGAAAACTCTTTCCGATCTACGAGGTGGAGGAGGTAGTGTTCTTATTGGCTCAACCTGATTTGGTTCCACTTGGTCCTTAGCTCGTTCTGCTTGTGAGACTTTCTCATCAAGCTTAATCTGCTTTCCAATGCCGCTATCTTGAATAAACTATTTTTCAAGAAATATGGCATGTCGACTCACAATCACATTGTGGTCTTCTGGAATGTAGAAATAGTATCCTAATGACTCTTTAGGATATCCTATGAATCGAGCTCTAAAGGACCTAAACTCTAACTTGTCCGCTTGTTGTCTTTTGACATAAGCCGGACAATCCCCAAATTCTGAGATGACTCAGACTTGGTTTCTTACCGTGCCATATCTCATACGGTGTGGTAGGAACGGTTTTAGAGGGAACCCTATTCAGTAAATAGATTGAAGTTAATAATGAATGTCCCCAAAGAAAATCAGGGAGGTCTGTGAAGCTCATCATGGATCGAACCATATCCAATAGAGTTCGATTTCTCCATTCTGAAACCCCGTTGAGTTGAGGTGTTCCTGGTGGAGTCCATTGAGAGACTATGCCATTTTCCTTAAGATAGTCTAGGAATTCCCGGCTAAGGTATTCACCTCCTCGATCTGATCGAAGAACCTTAATGGGTTTTCCAGTTTATTTTTCTACTTCATGTCTGAATTCTTTGAACTTTTCAAAGGCTTCAGACTTGTGTCTCATAAGATACACATACCCATACCTAGACAGATCATCGGTAAAGGTAATGAAGTAGACAAAATTGCCTCTAGCCGGCACATCAAATGGACCGCACACATCAGTATGTACTAGGGCAAGGAGATCTGTGGCCCTCTCCCCATGTCCAACAAAAGGAAGTTTAGTCATTTTGCCTTGAAGACAGGATTCACAAGTTGGATATGACTCGAAAGTCAATGGACTCAATAGCCCATTTTTTTCAATTTGTTAATCCTATCTTCTGCTATATGACCTAATCTCAGGTGCCATAGATATCTATCGTTTGGACTATCCCTAGGTCATTTGGCATTCACGTTTTGCTCGAATAATGAGCATACCTCCAGAAGGACCTTCCTTCTTGTTCTTCAGGGTGACCAGGTAAATAGGGCAGTTCCGCTTCCAATGGCCGTCGCTGTTGCAATGAAAATACTTTCCTTTGCCATCGGCCTTTTTCTTCGATTCTGCCTTCTTCTTCTTTGATCCTTCCATCCTTTTGCTTTTTCACAGACTTCTTTTTCTTTCCATAAGACTTTCTTTTGGAAGAAGTCCATTCCATAGCAAGAACTGAGCCTTTAGAACCTTTCATAGAAAGCTCAGCGGTAACCAGCATATTCATCAACTCGGCCAAGGAATTTTGAAGTTTATGCATGTGGTAATTCATGATGAATTGCCCATATGCATCAGTCAAGGATTGCAGAATAATATCGTTCTGCAAGTCCAAGTCCAACTTCACACCGAGCTTCTCAAGCTCTTCCATGTCCTTGATCATTGTCAGACAGTGATCTTGGACTGACTGCCCATCACGCATCTTAGCCTTAAAAAGTCATTTTGTGACTTGATATTTGGCTGCGCGACTCTGTTCACCAAACATCTCCTGCAGGTGAGCCAACATTTGGCGAGCAGTCCGATATCTTCATGTTGGCGCTGGAGCTCATCAGACATCGAGCCCAACATGTAGTATCTGGCCTTATTGTCTTCGTCAATCCATTTTTTCAGAGACGCTCTCTGTTCAGTGGATGGACGAGCTGGTAAGGTGGGAGGGTCCTGGTCCAAAACATGTGTTAACTTCTCTAAACCCAAAACAATTTTGTAGTTCCTGAGCCAATCTTTATAATTGGATCCAGTCAGTCTATGTGTGTCTAGGATACGTGCCAGTGGGTTGGACGCAGACATTTTCCTGTAGAGAGTCAAAGATTCTAGTTAGATACTGTAATTTTGACTTGACCAATTTGTTTAGGGATTTTATTTTTAAACAAATTAGCTCCCACTATTTTCTCGGATCCCTACACTCCCTCTGTAGAGATGCAAAAATCTCCGCGATTAATGATTTCTAGTGGGTGGTGCGGTCTCACCAACTAACTGACTCATCACCTCACCTAACAGTTATTGGTGATGGGTTAGCCAATGAGTGAACAACTCTTGTTCAATGATTCTCTAATCATGGTGCACCCAAACTTGGTCTCTAATTCATGAATCTCACCGTATCCAGAATATTGATCCACTCCTTAGTTAAGTCAGACCCACCATTTGCATAGACTGGGTTCCTAATTGAGTCTCTCACCGTATCCGAAATATTGAGCCCAACTCATCCTCCAGCCCATAGCATCCAATGCCTAATAGACATGGTTGCATCTTCCCGGTGCAACTGAGCCACTGTATCCAGCCGAGAACAATCAACCCCGGGAAGGGCCCGCACGTCTACAATGGTGGAAGACCTCAGACTTAATCTTTTCTTAGGGAGAATTGATTCAGGTCTCATTAAACTAGACTTGGCTTAGTCATAACAATTATGACTAACCTAGTGGCATGGGTCAGCTCGGATTATTGACCACCTCAGATCAGAACTGTGTCAACAGATATGGCCAGGTAAGTGAGACCGGTGGAAGGAATATGCCGTTAACTCGTACACAAGAACGCATTCAGGTCGAGTAGCTTCCAATTAAAAACCAGTCCGTCATCTGTGCCAAACTTACCTTAGACACCAAATTATTGAGTCAGAACCAATTGGGTTAGCCTACAATCCAGACTCTAACCTCTGAGCCTAATTAGGTCTTGCTTGATCGTGACTCGATCTTGACCCAGACTTAATCCTATTAGGCTGGTCAATTTAAGCATTGTTGATCCCATCTAACCAACTCTTGATTCGGTTTGATCAACCGCTTAGACCTAATTGAGCTACCCAAGCCCGAACCCAGTATTATGAATATGTCTTAGATCTGAAATTCTCAATTTTAGACCTAATTAATATTCCATAAACTTAATTCTTAATTAAGTTGGGTTCATAAATAAAATATGCACAATAAATCCTAGGGTTTCAGGATCTAGGGTTTTGCAGAAAGTAAGTTTTGGGTTTCTGATTAAGGACGAACACGCAGCACCCCTACACGTCATAAGAACACCCCATCGAATGGGAAGAGAGGGCCTTTAAACCCTTCTTCGTTCTTATGACCGGACGGCCAAGAGGAACGCCTTAATCAGGAACATGTAAATACTACAAAACAGTTATAGATCTATATCATATATCTCATATATAAATTTAGATCTAATCAAGGCATATTTTGCATACATCTCATGTATCAAATCATGCATATTTTCAGATCTAAATTATCTCATAATAATCTAAAAAATTAGATTTAAATTGATCTAATCAAAATAAATTCTAATCTAGATAATTATGTAGAACTATTCTACAACTAGTCTAGTCATGCATCTATCATATCTCATATGATATTTAAAATTAAATAATTTTTATTTGCTGTTTATCAGATGTTATTATAACACTTATAATATCAGAAAATAGTAAATAAGAAGATCTAAAATATGATTTAATCAGATTAAATCAAAGACATGCAAAACTATTCTATAGAACTATTCTATTCTAGAACTAGTCATGCATATCTTCATGTTCTTAGATCCAAATCATTTAATTTTAATTTTTCTAATTTCAGATCTGATCACATCTCATGTGACATCTGAAATCACTTTATTTTTAATTAAAATAAAATTAAAATTAGATCTAAACAATTTTAGAACCATGGCTCTGATACCAGTTGAAGGGAAATCCTGATTTCCCGGTCCAGGTTCGTTCAGATCTGATCAGATCAAGAGATATATTTCAAAAATTTTCTCTTGATCTCAATCAGATCTTGATATATTTCAGATCTGATTCTTATTATTTTAATAAATAAAATAAAATAAGATAAATTAAATCAAATTTAATTTACCTGATTTGGGTAATCCTATTATCCTGTAGATGATCCTGATTGCAGCGGAAGGTTCTGGATCTTAGCCACGCAAGCGCGGAAGGTTCTGGATCTAGCCACGCAAGCGCCTGGCCTCTACCGGTATCCACTCGGGTTGGATCTGGAGATCCTCTTCTTCTCTATCACACCTCCAAAAATCAGATCTGGATCTGATCTGGAGGATCTTCAAAACTCTTTTGAAGATCTGCAGTCGTCCTTTTGCAGCAGCGCAGCCTTCTTGCTTTTGATCGCCTTTTCTTGATCTGAATCGCACCAACCAAAGTCCAAAATACCTTTTGGACGTGGAGAGCAAGGGGAGAAGAGACTATGGCATGGAGAAGGAGGGGAGAGGCAGCCTTGGGGCGTGTCTAATAGCATTGGAATTAGGGTTGGGCGCAGGGTCTTATTTATAGACCTCTTGTGATCCAACTCCTCTTCCTCTCAACCAATCACAACCCTTTGTGAAATCAGATCTAAATCTGATTGGTTGGAATAGAGACCCCTGGATTCCTCCTTAGAGGGCGCCTAAGACCAGTCAAACTGGATTCTTAGTAGAACTCTGATTGGAATCCAAAAGGGAGGTGGAGTCCTTGTCCAACAAGGACTCCTAGGCGCCTCCTACTTGGGCTCACGCCACCCTTGGCGTGCGCCCTTCTCCTTGCCAGGTTCTGGCAGGGGGACAAGGCCCCCACCAGCTCTCCAATAGGTGCATGACATGTGGTCAAAAGTCAAAGGGTCAATGGTCAACGTTTGACCAGTCAAAGGTAGACTTTTGACCAAAGTCAAAGAACAAGAAATGGCAGGTGACCAAAAATGGCAAATAATGTCTTACAAATAAGACAACCTATTCTGACTTGGACAACCTTCAGTCAGACCATATGAAGGCCTCTGATTGAGCACAAACTTCTTTGGCTCAGTCAGGACAACTTATTTATGATAGTAAAAGAAGAACGTTAGGTTCAATCGAGTGCTAGCACGATTTTCTTGAACCTAATTGAATCTCATTCAGATCAATTGAACTAGATCAGTTCAATTGATGATCACCAGATTCAAACCCTTATTTGTGTGACCCAGTTAGGTTCAGTTCTGTATGGTAATGGGATATGTCATGATCTCTATCATAGACATCATCGAAACTCCTTTCGATGGATCAGAACTCTTCTGATTCGAACAGCTAGAATGATCGATCATCTAAATCATTCTAATTGCTCCCAAAATCCACCAGTGACACCTAGCAGTATATGGTGGCAACCCATCAGAGCTGAATGCGAACCTCTTGGTGCAGCTACCTGTGTGATTCAGTTCTTCTATCTTGAGCTCCGATCAGATTAGGGTTAAGGTGAACTCGTCAAACCCTAGTCTCTGTCATATGATGTAATCATTCGATTCAAGTCCAATGTGAAAATCTAAATAGAAACTCTTTCTATTATTTCACTCTACCATGGCCATGGATTTCTGGACTTGATTCTCATGATCATCATAGGGCTACTCCTCTACCACCGAGGTAGATAGATTCCATCTTGATGCAATCCAGTTCCTACAATGAACATGCTATAGCCAACATACACCTCAGGGTTCCATATGGCTAGGAGACCGAGTAATGGTGTAGTCAAACTATAACACCCTCAAGGTGAACTGCCGATGCATCTCAGGTCAAAGAACCAGACACACTACTGCAGCATCGAGTCAGTCATTGACGAGAAGGTAGACTCCCTAATGACTACTCGAGGTGGTCACGCTCAGTGCCCTCGTTCTCTAACGAGTACCTATACTCTCGCTCCGGTGTCTCCACACCGTAGACTCAAGACTCATCTACTAAAAAGAAGCGATCGTACACCAACCTTCCAGATCAATCACCATCCTCGTGATGATCCTATGGTCGGGAGCTGTTTATGAGTTAATAATGATTATTCATGTCTTAAATTTTCAACTCTTGAAAATATGAATTATCATTACCATTAACTCAAAGGATGTATCACAGACACTAAATACACAAGTGTGATAGAAAATAACCCATTTCATTAAATTATAGTCAAAATTACAATTTTGCCCCTAGAAGTGTATTACAAGTGTCAGCCAATTCTGGCTTCTAGGGCACATATATCTAACACTAACAAATGGTATCAGAGCCTGGTTGAGTGTGGAGGAGGAAGAAGATTAAATTTCAATAGAAATCAGTAGCGAGGTTCAAATCCAAAGGCTTTCTCCAGACTTCATGAGGAAGAAAAAGATCATAGGACTGCTTTCTACCATCGCTAGTCAATGTATTTTTTCAAATCTATCTATTTGCTATTTTTGATTTATACGATCATGGAGAACAGTGGGTTGAAGGTAGAATTTGAGAAGTTTGATGGAAAAAAATTTTCATGATATAGAAGATTAGGATGGAGGATCTGCTAGTTCAGATAAGACTGGATTTGATCTTGGAAGATAGGTCGGAGAAGATGACAGACAAGGAGTGGGTATCCTTAGAGAAAAGGACATGTGTCATGATTAAGACTTGTTTGGCAGATGAAATACTGTTGGAAGAGAAGACATCCAAGGGTTTATGGTCGAGATTATATCAGTTGTATATGAAAAAGAATATATGCAACAAGTTGATGCTGAAAAAGTAACTGTGTAGCATTTGGATGAAAGAGGGTGAGGATGTTGCGGGGCATATTCAGCGGTTCAATCGGATGAGCAAGGATTTGCTCAATATTGGGATAGATCTCGAAGAGAAGGACAAAAGTTTATTATTGTTATATTCGCTACTTGGGAGCTTCGATCAATTGGTAACTACACTACTATATAGAAAGAAAACACTAGTGTATGAGAAGATTGTATCAGTGGTAAGATCCAACGAGCAGCGGGAATGGATGATAAAGAGGGAGGTCTTTCAAGAGGGTCTCATAGTTTTAGATAGGCCTAGGCAAGAAAAGAAGAAGGATCAGTGAAGGGGCAGCAAGAGATCCAAGAGATGCTTCAAGTGTGGTGAAGTAGGATACTTTTAGCAAGAATATCTGCTTTGAAAGAAGTGCAAAGGAAGAGAAAACTCTGATTTCATCGATTCAATCACTGCAAGTGAAGAGTTAGATGAGCTCTTGGTGATCTCGAAGGAGCCCACGGGGTATGGTGTATTTAAGACGATTTCGGACAAGTCTATGGAGTGTAGAGGATTCGAAGGAGCAGCGATAGGCTCAACAGTATAGCGTTGAGTGGTTGTCCTCAGGGGACTTGATTATAGAGTTGGCTTCTGCGGCATCAGGAAGTCTTTAGTTTCAGATGGAGCACCGGATAGAGGTGGCTTCACAGATAGAGAGAGATGTAACACAAGTTTAGAGCGAAGGAGTGCAAGAGGACTAATATCTTAGCACCAATGTCGGAGATGCATAATTCCAAGTGGAGCAGCACATGCGAGAGGACAGACAAAGTTCTGAGGAGATCTTATCAGGATATGTAGCAGGTGCCGGTATAGAATTGCTATAAATTCTCTAGAAAAGTTCAGGATAGTTGATGCGACTGCTAAGCAGAAGGATGCTTACAACTCTTAGAAGCAAGACAAGATCTTCAATGGTGGAGGTAGTCATCCCAAAGATCTCAAAGAAAGCTCAGCAGCTGAAGAAGAATGGTAGTGGCAAGGGTGCACAAGTAGCTGTCAGGGCATGCATCGATAGCGGATTCATGTAAGAGAACATTGCCAGGTGTGCCAAGGCTTGGGCGCACTAAGATGGAGATTGTAGAATTTGATGTGATGCTCCCAAGCCTTGGGAGGCCACAGGAGGAGCTAGGATGTTGACTCCAAGAGAATGAAATGGGTGTGAGTCCTAGGACTAGGACAGGAGTTATCCTAGGTGAAGGCGGCGTGTAGCCCTGCATGGGCTCGAGGTTCAAGTGTGAGGACCTTGAGGGGCTTGATAGGTGCTTCGAAGATTTAGGATATAAGATGGAGCAAAAAGTCAAAGTCAAAAGAAGAATCAGCCAAGACAAGAGGCTGATATACAGATGAGCTGGCTCAGATACGGAGTCGAGCTAGCTCGGACTGAGATCAAGCTGACTTGGGGTGCAGTCGAGCCGACTATCTCAGATAGATAGAAAATAGGATTCCAATAAGACGCAATCGAGCCAGCTCAGCTACTGAGAGAGCCAGTTCGACGGTGGCGAACAGAACTAGACAAGATTTTTTATTTGGATCTAGGATAGGCTTTTATCTTAGGGTCTTAAGGCTTGGCCCAATAAGATCTTAAGGAGGCTAACTCATATTTAGATCGGGTTCAGATCTAGGGGATGAGAGCATATGAGACATATGTACATGGGCTCGGTGAGTGTTTTCATGTGTTGGTTTAGCCTAGGAAAATTTTTTTAGCTAGGGTTTGAGTTTATTAGGGTTCATGTGGTATAGCAGAAATCCTAGAGTGTATAGACCCATGTATTGTATCTTTATAATAGAGTGGAATATAATTATGCTTTTTTTTCTAAAACTCTCTACTCTTCTCTCTCTGGTTCCAACTTTAAGTCCTAGGTGCCGACCATCTACTTTATTCTTCTTCTCACCAACAATTAATATCAGAGAGGTACTAGGATCCAACATAAATTTTATGTTAAAAATAAACTTTTAATTATCATCTCCAATATATATGTCGAGCATATCCATCTAAATCAACCTTTCAGTCAATCAGCATATTCAAACCAACATATCAGTTAGTTATTATAATTTAAACATGAATTAGATCTTGATTTTTTTATTAATTTAATTAGATGATTCCAAATCAAACTCTTATGAATAAAGCAATATAAAAATTTTCTCAATGATGTACAAAGTAAAAGTCATTAAATCATCACACATAAGTAAAATCGATTCAATCATCTTTTCTAGAGTTTCTTCCTTTGAGATCTTTAACATCTATCAAATACTTTTCATAATAATCATACAAACCATTTAAAATCAAATTCTCTATGCCATACTTGATTTTAACACTGATCAAATATAATGGTAAAGAAACTCTAGGTCAGTTCCTAAATCTAAAATTTTGAATTGCAATTTTACGTGTCCTAGAATCTCGAATAGATATAACTAAGATCTTTATCTTGATCCAAAGAAAGCAATCAAGGATTCCATTAACAATCTCAACCATAATAGTAGAAAATTCCTTCATCAACTTCTATACATAATCTTTGAATTGAAGTTTCATATATACCATATAGCCTTCGATAGATATAAATAAGATCCATCATTTGGATTTAAAGATGATAATTAAAATTGTTAATGATTCTACCGAGATGAATTCTCTGTGATTTCAAAATAAAATTAATTTCTTCCATGAGAAATAGGCTTATTTGCAATTCTCCCAATTCTACATTCCTTCTAACATGCTAGTTTATACATGACCCATATACCAAGTTTAACTTTAAAAAATATTCTAATCATATATCATAAAATATTTTTTTTTGCTACTAAGTAATTAACTTCAAAACTAGGAGCAATATAATAATATTACTCTCTTATCAAATTTGAGACTTAAACTACCAATGATCAAATTAATAATCACCATACACAATGATCAATCTTTTTGCAATTACTTTAAATCAAAATCCATCTAATCATAACATGATCCATAAATTATCCATCATTTATTAAACCATATGAATCATAATTCTTTAATGACCTTTTCATATAATCATAAGGCTTAACCAAAAATTATGAAGACAACTTATACTACAATCATCATGATTTTACTTCCTAATGCTTAGTGTCTACCCACCTACACTCATCCTATGTTTGATTCTACATGTTATAATCTATCTATTTATGCTTTGATAACATAATAATTATCATACCTCTAACCTAAGATCATGAGCCAGGGGTCGCATCAACCATTGCACACTTATAAAAAGCTCTCTCCACAAGCATGCAAGGCATCTTATCATGCCATTATAAAGTAATAGTAGAATAATTAGTCAATAGATTAAATTTAAAATTTAATAAATTAAAAAATCTAACTTTAATATACTATAAAATTTAATAATATTTAAAATATCTTACATCAACTTCAATAAAATTTTTAATTTTAGAGTATCGAAGTTCTGCTTCTAATCACTCTCCGTATATATTTCTATATCATCTTAGTTTTAAAAATCTATAAAAATTATAAAATATGGGATAATAAGCTAAACAGCCTAGTAAGCAATGAGCACTTCAATTAGATTAAATTAGGTAATAAAATAAATAATTATTTATAAAAAATAAAAATATAGAATTCATCATTTTGAAATCAATTTTTAATATATATATCATTATCAAGACATTATTCATGCCAAATTTAATCTTTTTTTAAAATTTGAGTTTTCATTCATGAATCCAATTTCTTTCAAAATATCAAATTTTTATCAATCATGAGCTATGACCATGTTATCCTTATGGTAAGATCTTAACACCATGTATTATCTTGTGATAAGCTGCATATTATATTACAGTAAGTTATCACGTTATCTATGTGGCAGAGTCATAACACCGTATATCATCTTACGGTACTAAGTTGTATCTGATTTTACAGCAAATTGTATATCATCTGGTAGCAAAGTCCTTATAAATCATAAATCTGCTAGTGATTGTCATGAATATGTTGGCAATATATCATATATCTTCTTATGATATAAATTCTCAGGACTAATCAATTGCCAATGTATTAGTTTTCATTAGCGGGATCCTCTACATTGTCAAGCTAAGATTTCAAGTCATTCTCAAATCAAAATTCTTTTCACAAATCATATTTTATATTCTAGTTCGATAAAAATATACATAATCATGTGGTATCGAAATCAATTAAGTATAATGCATAATAAAATCAATACTTTCAATCATACTTTATTATAATATTTTAAAATAAAATATTTTTAATAATAAAATATTATTCATCAAATTCATGCATCATAAATAATATGATTCAAAGATTATTGATATAAAAATCTTATAATTTATCAATAATCTAGGAAAAGTGATGCATTAATTACTTACCTCATACGTATTCCAATAAAACCCAATAATTCTATAAATTTTTTTTCAAAATCTTTAATTAATAGATTATCATAATATCCTACTATTAGGCATCTTCTTATCAAGACGATCACACCCCTATATAGAATTGAGCCTAATATTAGAAAGATTATAAATAATTATGAAAAGATAGGTTGATGATAGTCACATCTAATGGTCTGGATTGATTTGGTTATCTTTATTTCATCGATCAAGAGTAGGCTAGGAGAAAAATGATTTAATAAAGATCAAGCGTAATCAAATCAATGGTGTTCAATAAGAATCAAACTGGAGGTTAGTATGCCATACGATGATTAGGGGTCAATTCATTCAAATAACTTCATCAAATTAGAGTCAACTAAGATACACGGTTTCAATAAAGATTAATAAAAAATTAGATCTTATAATGCTCGATAAATACTTGGATGGTGCAGATATGTTGTCAGATCGACAGGATAGTTCAGAGTCTGTTTAATTAGTAGGTCAAATCAGATTCGAAGTAATAGGACTGAAAATCTTTCATTGAGTTCATAAATTAAGAGGAGAAAGAAGATTAGAGGAAAGAGAACTTAATGAGATAGAATGGGACTAATCAAGCAACATAGAACAGGACTAATCAAGCAACACTGTTCGACAACTTGATTAGTCTAATCCAAGTGATTTAATCAAGTCATCATTGAATTACTATACAAATAATTTAATAAAAATTATGGATGATCAAATCTAGTAGTATTTGATCGGATCAGGATAGGTGCTGGCATCTTGCTCGGGGATTACGGTCGGGATCTTTTCATTTGGGTTGTTCAAATGCATTATCAGTCTTCTTAGATGTAGAAAACCTTAAGAGAGAGAAATAATATAGGATGAGAAACTTTTAGAGGAAGAAACTAGAGAGAGAAGGTAGAGAGCGAAGGTGGAGAGAGAAACTAGAGAGAAATAGAGGAGAGAGAGACAAGAGGGAAGAAAGAACTTTCTTTGCTTTCTTTTCTTTTTCTTTTTCTTCTTCTTGTTTTTTTCTTTTCTCTTCTTTTTCTTTCTTTTCTTTTCTTTTCTTTTTTCTTTCTCCCTTCTTCTTCCTTCATTTAGGCAAAATAGGGGATTCTTGATTAATCCCCTTGTTCTCCCCAAACTCAAAGAGAGTATTGCTTGAAAAAGATAATAAAAAAAAAAGATGCCATTGCTAATAATACTCTATTACTAATAAACTTGTCAGTCAAATTATAAAAAAAATAAAATTATTAGTTATTAACAATGCTTTGAGCTATTGCTAATAACAATCATCACTAATACCATTTATTAGCAACGGCTTTTGCCATTTCCTCTATCACAAATAAACTTAAAAAATTTTATTCGTTATTAGCGATGCATATAAGAGTCACTAAAAATTAATATATATATATATATATATATTTGATGATTTCTCTTTTGGTCGTCATTGGTTGTCAGCAAAAATAATTATTAGCGATAGCAAATATACCGTCGCTAATTGTTGTTGCTAAAGATTTGCTTTCTTATAGTGGTTGAATATTTAGGCTCTATTTTTTATGTCTTAGACTCTTAATTTGTTCAATATTTTGTGAGGTAGTGACATTTAATTTTGCAATTTTACCTGCCTTGATCCATCACGATCCATCCAACTCTAGGTAGGGTAGGTTCAAGGATTTAAGCATATTCACGAGATAGGTCTGGTTCCCCATCCTATCCCGAGATGGGTATGTGGTGGATGCGAGTATATGGTTCTTGGGTTCAAATTGTACCTTTTGTATGAAGAAATAATTTTTTTTATTTTGTAGCATCAACCATTTGATCGCACAGTATCAATTTCAAGATTTGTATAGATAAATGAAAGATGAATATTGGAGTGCTTTCAAATTTGTGTAAGATATAATTCAATAATTAATATTGTGAAAAAAATTAATCATTCTTTTCCCATGAAAGATATAATCCAAATTTATAGTTCTTCATGGCAGACCGGATGCGGAAGTAGTATCGTTGCTTCATACCCACCCCATTGCTATTTGTGACTATAAGGAGAGAGCTACGTATAAAGGAAGAAAAATTACAAAGAAAGCAATAGGACGAGGAACAGAAAGAGGTACCATAAGGAGCAACAAAATGTCATATCAATAACTTTACTCCTGAGGCAAATGCACTTCACTTGATTTCACTATTTTAACGGTGGCTGTTTCTTCTCATCTTATCTACCAACGGAAACATATGAGAAGAGAAATTTTTCTCTGACTGTTAAAGGAGTTATATAAGTAATTTCCTACATATTATTATACGTACCAAGGACCATTGTATTTATAGTATGTATTACATAATTTTCTTGTCTGCTTGTTCTTGTCTTACCAAGGACCATTATATATGTAGTACAAAATGGTCTCCCAGGGTCCAATGAGCTTAACATCAGCGTCCTTGCATGTCTCTTCCATTCCTCGTGATTGCTCTTTTGTTAATTTTGCTTAAGCCAAAAGCTCACCATTAAAAGGATGCGTCCTTGTCTCACCCATTCCTCGTGATTTCTCTTATGTTAATTTTGCTTAAGCCAAGCTCACCATTAAAGGATTGAATGACTTAGGACAACCATTTGGTTCTGTAGTTTTCATGCTTACGCTTCCGCAGAATTGAAGCTTTTGGTGGCACCAAAGGAAGTTGGAGACTAAGGAGGGATTGCTGGAAACCAGAAGAGCATAACTGAGGTGACGTGAAGTCTAAATACGTACAAAACAAACAGGAAAGATCCATTGAAGAAGGTGAATTATTACAAGCTTCGCCGACATAATGTTGCTGTCCGTGGCTGTGCCATGGCAAGCAAGCTGTTCACCAAATGCTGAGGCACCAAAGTTGACTTGGCCGGAGGCCAGCGAAGAGTTTTGCAAGGTTGCGGATTCTTTCAGTCTCACTGAAACATAAACCGTAAAGCATTACGTACAATTGTTTAATTAACCACCAATCTGTTACATACAATAGGTAGAATGGCAGGATTTATTCTTCGATGAAGTAGGTCCGAATATATATATATATGAACCCTTATTTTACCGACTCCACACATGCTTTTCTATGGACACTACAAATAATGGCATTGGCCTACTTATTGAACGGATTGAGTATCTTAACGCCCTCTTCTCAGATTACTCTTCTTCTTGCATGAGTACTTACGAAGAGATACGATTTAATAATTATGCTTCCCCAGCTACTGAGCAAAATTGCTACCAGAACTATAGGAGATAACATAGGTAGCTTCAGCTACAGCGAATGTGTAATACTTACTAATTCATGACTAGGAATTCGAAGGTGTCCGCAAGGCCCAGAAAAAAAGCTACAAGCAATTAGTCTCCGTGACATCTTCAACCCTACTTCCAAGCCCCCACATTGATCGTCCTCACCAATCAGCCTTTGAAAGCAATTCTTCAATGGACCAACACCTCTGAGTGCATGGCTAAGTGGGCATGCACATACTTGATGGTGAAGGATGGGGCATGCATGCACCCCTTGATCTGGTTGATCCAATAACTATGAAACTCAAAGCTCTCTAGGGCCTGATAGTGAAAGTCTTAGCACACCTGATCATAAGTGTGCTCCATATTGAGCTTTATGGCCATAAGACACCAACGTGCTGGGGCTCTAAGGAGGTCATGCATAAACTCTTACATGATTAGCATGTTATTGGAGATATTGTGTCCCTTGACAAAGGCATTCTACTTGGGACTTGATCAATCATAGAAGAATTGGCTTCATCCTGCCAACTAGAATCTTGGCACAAATCTTATACATCTGGTGCACAGACTAATAGGCCTAAAGTGACCGGGCTTCGAGACATTCGGTCTCTTCAAAAGCAAAGCAATGAAAGTCTACTTCCAAGCTACTGGCATGAGTCCAGTGACAAAGAACAATTGAATAGCCTTCATCATCTTGTAGGGAAGAATGGGCCACTAACACCAGAAGAATAGAGGAGGCAATCCATCAGGCCTAAGGGCTTTATTCTCTGCCAAAGCTCATGTTGGGATATCAGCTGCTCTAATACTAATCTATTGGAATATTAGCTACTTTGATACCACTTATAAAGGATCTAGTATCGATATATTATGGTAGAAAGAAAGAAGAAAATAAAATAAGAATACATTCAAGTATGTAGATCAGTCCAAAGGCTCACCTCTATGGAACATGCAAAGCTTCACTATGAGAGAGAAAAATAAGTACATGAGAAGAACACCCACTCTCAACTCACTGTATATAAATCTCTCTCAACTAGAAGCTACCCTCATAAAAGTTCTTTCAGAATTTCAAGAAGACCCTCAAAAGCTACAAGATGCTCTACTCTCATAGCCTCCGTGCTGAATGCTATGCATCTGTTACTTCTCTCTCTCGTGGACTGCATGTACTTGGCACTCTACCAACTTCTCTCGATAGCTACCTAAGCCTCTCTATGTGCCTCTCACACACATGAGCCATTTTCTGCTCCACAGCATCTCAATTCTTTAAATAGGATGAGAATTCTATTCTTAGCAATTCATAGGAGTCCTAACAGAGCTCTTTCTCCTAATATGAGTTGAACATAATCTTGATGGAGTCTTAAAATATTTTTCAATCTTTAGATCATGACCGTAATCCTCCATGATCGCTGGATCCTATGGTCCATGAGCAACTCTCATAGACCATTTGGATTAATCATAATCCAAGTTCAAACAGAAAATTTCATCCTATTCTGTTCATTTCCATCAAGCTGGCTCTATTAGAGATCGAGCTAGATTGACTGCATCTCGTCCGAACTCCTACTTTTTATCTGTCTGAGAGGATCGATTCGATTACAGTTCGAGCCAACTTGATCCCGAGCCAACTCGATTGCTCGATGATTTGATTCTCCTCTGCTGTGGCCTATGGGTCAAATTTGAGACGTCAAATCCTAACAATCTCCATCTCAACTCTACATTTGGCCTTCACCTAACTTTGAGAGCTTGTGATCCATCTCGCCCCTATGCCTTGGGGCACGTTTGTTGATCATGGATGGATAAACATGAAAGTCAAGCTAGGCTGCTCAATCCCACCTCCATCAACTGCTGTGATCCTTTTGATCTGAGATCTGCTCGGGATAGCCTCCTATGGCAATAAGAACTTTACTTTATGATGTTGCATGTTATCCTTCCGAGTCTCTCATCCCGTGCCCGATCCACCTCCACCTGGAGCTCCACCTTGCACTAGACTCGCCCTGACTTCTGAAGCTCCACCTCATACTGAGCTTCCTACCAGATAGTAATGCTCTCTCATCTTCTTCTTTTTCTTCAATATCATCCTATCGCCATGCATGATCTTCAGGATTCCATCATCAGCTACCCACCTATAGCCGTTTGAATCTAGTATGCTTAGTGAGATAAGATTTCATCTAAAATTAGATATGTATCAAACCTCCCCCAATCTCCTCACTACACTATCATGTGTCTTCTAGTTGACCATCTCGATGCCTCTAATCGCACAGCTCAATCTATCCGATAGATAAACAATGCCGTCACTACTCTCTAGAAAGTCAAACTGCTCTTCTCTGCAACAAACATAATATGTGCATACAAAATCTAAAATTCACTATTGAAAAAAAGTAGATACCTCATCAGATATCTCTAGGATATCATCCTCTGACTCGCTACTGGCCATCACTATAGTAGCTCTCGTCCGATCCCTGAGCTATGCACAATCTCTGACATAATGCCCCAACTCATCACATCGGTAGCATCTGATCTTACTAGGATCCCGCATCTTGGACCTGGATCGTCCTCCTCACGATCCTCTATCGCTCCATCTACTACCTCCTGCTCCTTCAGAAACTGCCAAAGTTGAGCTGCTGTCATTTGAGCTCGAAGCTAGATTCTCCCTCTTAAGAACCTCATTTTGGAGTATCACTATAGTAACCTTGTCCATTTTGATGGTGCTCTTTTTCACTAGAAGAGCAGTCACTAAGAACTCATACGAAGGAAGAAGCAATGCTAGCAAGACCAACATTCTAGTCTTCTACTCAATTTTTTCACCAATGCTAAGAAGGTCAGTGAGGATCTTCTAAAAATTAGATAAATGCTCCCACATGCTTTGGCCTTCGTCCATCTGTAGCTGGTAAAACTGCCTTCAAATAACGACTCGAATTATGATTAATCCAAAGGATCTATGAGAGTTGCGCATGGACCACAGGATCCAGCAGCCACGGAGGGCTATGATCATGATCTAAAGGTTAAAAAATATTCAAAGACTCCATCAAGATCATGTTCGACTCATATTAAGAGAAATTTCTGTTAGAACTCTTATGAACTACTGAGAAGAGGATTCTCATCATATTTAAAAGACTGAAGTGCTGTAGAGCAGGGGATGGTGTGTATGGCATGAGAGGCACGTAGAGAGGCTTAGGCAGTCGTCAAGAGGAGTTTGGCAGAGTGCCGAGTACGTATAGCTCGTAAGAGGGAGAAGTAACATGTGTATAGCATCCGGTGTAAAGACAGTGAGGGCAGAGCATCTTGTAGCTTCTGAGGATCTTCTTAAAATTCTGAGAGAGCTTTTATGAGAGTAGCTTCTAGTTGAGAGAGATTTATATACAATAAGTTGAGAGTGGATGTTCTCCTCTTGTACTTATTTTTTTCTCTCATAGTGAAGCTTTGCATGCCCCATGCAGACGAGTCTTTAGGCTGATCCACGTACTTGATTGTGTTCTTATTTTATTTTCTTTTTTCTTCCTACCATAATATCTCGGTACTAGATCTTTAACAAGTGGTATCAGAGTAGCTGATATTCCAATAGCCCAGACTACAGCCCAAATCTCCTCCACATAGAATTGATGATAGTCATTCTCCTCACCCAACACCTGGCTAACAAGAGAAGGGCATGGAAAAGAACCCTGGCACCCAATGTCTATGGACTACCTTGATCTAAAAAAGCCAAGGACCTCCTGCCTAATACCATCCTCAATATCAATCCAATGACCCCTGGCACTTCTCAATATCCAGATCTAGTTCCTCTACCTTCTGATGATAATCGCTTAGTGAAAGGATCTATTATTTTTATTCTTCTTTGACAACCACTGAATCCTAGACTTCTGTCATCAAAGTACCTCCTGCTTCCTCAATAAAGAGTGATGTAGGGAGAGACTAGCCCGAAGGCTACTTAGGTCATCCATAGATGGGCCTTCATCCCTATCCTCCTTCATCTATAACTCTATGATCGAGGCCTCAACCTCCACCACCCTCCTGAATATGTGCCCCACCTTAATCCAGTTCCACCTCAATAGCCTACATCTCATTAGCTCTAATCTATGGATGACCTGGTACATAGCATCCCCATGCATGGGAAGCCTCCAAGCATCCTGTACAGTATTCCATGAGTAAGGGTAGGACAACCAAAATTTCACAAACCATAAAGGACTCTAATATGAGAAATCTGGATTGGTAGAGAGTAGAACTAGACTATTATCAGAGGTGATCCTCAATAGATGGCCAACTTGATAACTAGTGAAGTGCTAGAGCTTGGTGCCCATGGCAAACACCCTATCCATGCACTCCTGAACTTTGGCTTTGCCCTTGCGATTATTGCACCAAATAAATCTATGACCTAAAGTTCTTAGGTCAATCAACTTGTTCCTTAAGATGAATTCCTGAAACTTGCTGGATGCAATACTATCTAAAAAGCTCCTACCACCTCTCTTCACTTGGGGCCCATTAATGCAATTGAAATCCCCTGCCACTAAAGAGGGCAAACCTTGATCAATCATCTTGGAGACCTCATCTCACAACACCCTCTTGCTTGTAATCTGTGCTAGCATAAACACCAGATAAAATCCAAGAAATTTCATTAATGCTAGAAATGATCACTATAGCCTTTTAGTTACAATTGTGCAAAACATCAATATCGGAGACCCCATATCTCCATATAATAATAATCCCTTCCGCAAGGCCACAAGGCTCGGCGGCGTAGAATCCCCATAACTCTAGGAAATGTTGTCATGCCCTCTCAAGGCTCGTCATAGCCAATTGGATCTCAACCAATACATACAAGTCCGGCCATTATTAGTGCGTCAACCTCGTATAAGTAGAGGTGAATGAGGGCTTCTCTGCCCCTCGAACATCCCAAAATAAAATTTTCATGAATGGGGATCAATAGTGGTGGGTGCCACTCCCATCCCTCCGACATGGCCTTGAGTGTCTATCTTGTTCCCTATGAGCTCGGCCATAGAAGTCCCCTCACTATCTACCCCCAACATAACCTTTATTTGGGCCACTACCACTCCATGCTCCACTTTCTCCAAATAGGTTGGCCCAGTAATCCCTTGTCCATGCACATTGGCCAGCTCCTTGGGAATCATCCCCTTTCCACTCAAAGCTAATGGCTTAATAGCTAGCCCTGGGTCCACGGTAAACGTCAAGCCCCTAACTTCCATTGAAAATCTCCGCCTCCCCTCACCGTCAACCACTGACAAAGCATCCACCAGCTTCATCTCTATTATCACTAAGGTGAGTTCTCGGTGTTTCACCATCAATCCCCTATCGGTGGTGCACTCGCCACCTTGCTCCACTAATTTGGGGCCACCATCTTGATCAGAGTTGTTGCTGGAGCACCACTAGCTCTTGTGGACCCAGATGCTGGCACTGCTAGCCCTTCATCCTTCTCCACAAAACTACCCTAATCATGTTGAGAAGATGGCTTGACATCCATCACCCTAGGAGAGATGGATGGACCAAGTCCATCTTCAATAGGTAGGTGTGCCATTGGCCCATGGGTCATGTCCAAGTCGGGCCCCAAGTCATGCCCAAGCCTTTTCCCCTTGCCTAGGCTCCAAGCTCACTTGAGATGGGCCGAGCCTAAGCCCACCTCCACCATAGGAAGGTCCAAAGTCACTGGGCCCTCCACTGGACCCAAGTTCATGTCCACCCAAGCCAATCTCGAGTCAACTAGCATAAAGAAAGGTGATCCGGACTGAGTTGAAGAATCATCACTCACCAACACCCTTCAATCATGTTGGCCAGATTACTGATTTGGTGACCGCTAATGAGCCGCTTTAGATTGCTTTTGCCATCCTTCCAAATTCAAGGATAATTGGGTGGACTCGGTTGTCTTGAGGGTGAGTCTACATAACTCGATTTGTAAATCAGAATGGCAAATCATGACTCACCTTCCTTCTTCCCCTTTGATCCACCCGTAGCAACCTTAGGTGGTTAGAGTTTCGACGTCATCACCCAAGGGACCAGCCACTAGTCCTTCGCCACCACATCACAACAACAACTTGATGGGATTTGGCTCATCAAAAACCTCTATGGTTAATGGGTTCACCTGTACAACATTCTCCAACCAAAGAGAGCTATTGGCTGGTAGTAGATTGCAAGCTTCATCGGAGTGGCCATCTATCCACAAGAAAAACACACTATCGAGAGGTTCTCGTAAATGACCGGCTAGCAAAAAATTTGATTCTTTTCCTTGATGGAGACTCTAGGCTTTAATAGCATCGATGAGTCAATCTCCACTTTAATCTGAGCAAACCACATCTTCTGGAGCTGATTGGAGAAGTTGTCGACGACCAACAGCTTCTTGACCTTCAAAATGTCCAAAATTCAACTCATGCTCCAAAAATCAATTGGGAGAGATGGAAGACACAACCACACCATTATTATTTTAACCATATCAATCTCCAGTACAAAATCTAGCACCCATGGCTTGACCGCAAGAAGCTGATTGGCAAAAATCCAAGGGCCACCATTGAGTATAGCATCCTATTCCTTTTCTGATTTAAATCAAAACAGCAAGTGATCTTTGGCCAACGAAAAAGCCTCGACATCCCCCTGCAGTCTACGTTTTTCTTAAAGTCCTTTGAGACCTAGTTGACGGGAACCCACTAGCCAAGGCTCCAAACCAACACTGCCATCTTCTCTCATTTCCCTCATGCTTCCTCCATTTCTTCTTTAAGGAATTCCAAGATCTTCGGGAAGTAACGCTAAAGTTGCTCCACCTCAACTATCAAAATCTTATGAGATGCCCACCTAGCTTGCTACGATTGGCCCTGAGCAACCTTTGCCCATGTTCGACCCCCTTCGTCGGTGGCTGCCGATGCCTAGCTTTCTTCATTCTCAGACCCTTTTTGACTATCCATCCTTTACATGAAAGCCATCCCTACCATCTATTTGATAAAAGGCTGCAAAGAGACACGGAGTCAAGATAGCCACTCTAGGTGCGCCGATCATTATTTCATAGCCATTGGTACTTTCATAATTCTTTCCTTCATCTAGTAGTTAGAGCTGTCAAAATGGACTGGCCCGACCTTAGCCCATGTGGACTATGATTATGTGGGCTAGGCTAGGCTCGGCCCACTTGTTAAAATGGACTACAAACTCCAGCCCGGCCCTAGCCCATGTAGGCTGTGAGTTAGGGCGCGGGCCAGCCCATTTCTTTTTTTCTTTTTTTTTTCCTTTTTAGGGTCAGTGTAGGCATGTAGCGTGGAGGCATGATGCCAGAGTGCCAGAATGTAAGCATGCAGAATGGCCAGAGGCAGTGCGGGTGACCAAGGGCCTAGAGTGCAGTGCTAGAGGCTCGACAGGCCGTGGAGGGTGGGGTGTGTGGAGCAGTGGAGCCGTGCGGGGGGACCGGTGGGGTGTGAGTGCTGCGGTGTGGATGGCAGGGTTGCAGGTTCATCGGGGGCCGGGGGTAGTACGAGAGGATGGAAGGATGTGTGGAGCAGTAGGTTGCACGGGACAATCGAGAGGCCCGGAGGGTGGTGTTGGAGGCACAATAAGTGGGGTGCCGCAAGGATGGGTGCACAGAGCAGCCGGGGCTTAGGGGTGGGGGTGGGGTGGTTGGGGAGGGGTAGCATGCAGGAGAAGGAGAACGAAGAAAAAATAAAAAAAATAAAAAATAGGCTAGCCCATAGGCTAACCCGATTCTAAACTCAGT
>QRFJ01000091.1:247344-335347 GCA_006176705.1 Cocos nucifera | reverse complement strand
TTGCAGTTGGATCATTGAACTTTAAAGACAAAGGGGAGAAATCTGAGAATTCTACTAACACTTCCATTTGATGATTACTAGTTCTTCAAGAGGCATCCACCAGAATTCTTTATGGATTCCAAATTTATGATAAGCCAAGACCCTCAAATCTGTTCAACTTCTATCGCTCCAGGCCCCAACTACATGAAGGCAAAGGTGTACCAGTTATGTCCACTGGAGGTAGCACATATATACTAAAATTTCTGTTTGTGTTTCTTCTTTTCTTGACCTCTCTTGAATTCTTATTGCATGTAGGACTTGATGCTGGCTACAATGTTAGTAAGGCCAGGTATTCGGTTACAGGATGACCCAACCGGTGGAGACACGGTAACAAAGGAGAACTACGGATCAGTAAGCCGGGTGTTCATTGTGTGCAAGGAGGATCTATGTATAGAAGAGGACTTCCAGCGTTGGATGATTGCGGAAAGCCCAGGGGTGGAGGTGAAGGAGATGGAAGCTGCCGATCACATGGTCATGCTCTCAAAGCCCAAAGAGCTATGCAATCTCCTGCTTGAGATTGCCAATAAGTATGAATGAAAAGTGTTTCATGTGAATGATGTTACATGGAATAAAGTCAAGTCTCTAATGAACGACCGCAGAAGTGATAAGTGCATAGACCAACTTTCTAGCCTTAGAGTACCTTGTCTCCACATCTTAGAGGAGTTTACTAATATAGTAGACCAGCTTCTGAACTCTTGCATCCTTCTGGACTAGAATGAGTTAATCATGTTGGGTGAAACAACTAAGTATAATAATAACTACTCACCTTTCTCTGTCTTAGAGAGGAGCAGAGGGGATCCAAGATATCACTTGAGATCCTCGAAAGTGGTTCGTCACTTGTCCATCCATTTAGAAGCCTTTATTTGCCTTATTGTCTTAAAGAAGGGAAGACACTTCTCAGCTAATTCGGAGATGAACCAACTGAGAGCTCCGACTTGACCCAATAAACTCTGAACTTCTCACTTAGTGGTTGGGTGCTTTAATTCAAGGATCATTTGGATTTTCTCTGGATTGGCCTCTATTCCTTGTTGAGTGATTAGAAAATCGAGAAACTTCCCCGATATAACTCTGAAGACACATTTATTGGGGTTTAGCTATTGGGATATCAACTCCCTCTGATACCAATTGTTATGGAGTTTGGCCAAGACACCACCACCTTAGGATCTTCTTGATACCACTTATGTTGCACTCGATCATGTGTGGATACCGTAAGAGAAAAAAAGAAGAATAAAAGGCAAGAGAGAATATAATCAAATACATGGATTAGACTAAGATCTACCTCTACGGACATGCCAAATTCACTATGAGAGATAAAAAATAAACAAATATGAGAAAAACTTACTACTCAATCCTTATACAAGAGTTTCTCAATAAGAAGTCTCAAAATCCTTATAAAAGCTCTATGAAATCTCTCAAGAAGCTTCTTTGCACCTCTGGTATGTCACCAGCTTTTTGATGTAATAAAAGATTTGTTAATCAAAATTATATAAACTCTAGAAATCTAAAAATAGTATTTTAGTAGAAAATCTAGTTCTAAACACATTCGAGATCACATCTAGACCGTCGGATCATGATCGACTTACTCTAGAGCCATCCAATCATGCACACATTATCCAGATCAAGCTCGAATTGCCTCTAGTCCATCTGATTGCGATCAAGAGCTTTCCTGGCTATCGGATCATGCAAAATAACAGTTCATCATGTCAGATCAAGTTTCAACCATATGATCGTGATCGACTCCTCTCTGAGCCATCAAATCATGATTAGTCCATAAAACAGTATCGTGGACCATGTGAAATAGTCTAGAAATGGGTTATTGGTCCATGCAGGCTATTGTGGACCAGTAGTTCATGATGGACTACATGGGTTGGGTGCCTATGTGGCTTGCGCATGCCCAGGCATGCGAGGCATGCCCATGCATGCACTCGCATGCCTGGGCCAACCCAGCATGCGGCTGGACTAGCGCCACCACATGCTGCCAACCTAGGCCACGCCGCCATAGACCGTCGGCCTATGGACCCCTCCAATGGGCTCGAGGGTGGTGTTGTCTCGCTCCAATCTTTCTTTACACGTAACTTCTCTGTTTGGATTCTGTTTGGACTATTCTTGGGCTTGTTGGACTCCGTTCATCATCCTAAACCTTATTCTAGACTTATTATGGATTGAATCTTGAGATATTTTCTCAATAATCTTTATCTCGACTTGATGTTTGACCTTCATCTATCTCTAAGGGCCTATGATTCATCTCACCCCCATGTCCTAGGGCATGCCTGCTGTCTTATGGATGGACAAACATAAAAGTTGAGCCAAGCTGCTCGATCGCACTTCTATTAATAGCTATGATCTTTCTGACTTGAGACCTGCTTGAAAAGTCTCCTGCGGTAATAGAAACTACACTCTACAATGCACCTCTCATCCTTCTGAATCTCCAATCTTGTGCTCGATCCATATCCACTTGGAGCTCCATCTTGCACTGGGCTCCCTATGGCTCCTAAAGTTTCACCTCATACTGGACTCCTTACTAGATAGTAATATCCTCTTATCCTCTTCTTTTTCTCTAGAATAATTCTATCACTATGCATGACCTTTAGGATTCTATCATCAGCTTGTTGGAAAATATATCTCAAAGCAATCATCAGTCTATTAACGGTTGAGCTATCTTATAATTATAATTAATTTATTAATAAAAAAAATATTTATTTTGATATTTTGATCATAAAGTCTACATCTTCTAATGAACTTCATTATTATGATGAAGTTCTTAGGACTATTTAGTTTTTGATAAAGAGAGGATTTATTGATTAGTCCTTAAATAGTTTACGATCAAATGATACACTATTAATTAGAATAACAGTATTTATCGAATATAGATCATTGTATGCCATATAGATTAATTATCTTCTTAATCAAGGAGTATAGAGACACTGGTATGACATACAAGTGAGATGTAATGATACATTATCACTAAACATAACCAATTCTAAAGCATTCTACTATCGTGAATTATTTTAATGGGATATAGGTATAAATGTCCTTTAGACCTGAGATCATTATAGTAGCTTGCAAGCAAGTCACTATGCTTTGATATCGAACTAACTAAATTTTTAATTTAGTAATAAAAGATTTTTTGACATAGTCAAGTACTTACGAAGTTGGTGAGTGATTAAGATGGGATTGACCACTTCAAGAGTTGGAGAAGAATGCATCACTGTATTTCAATATAGCAAAATCTTGGTCAGGATAATCCATGAGATGAATTTGGTATTTTGAGATACTATATGGATGATCTAATTAGGATTGACAGTTAAACTCTAAGATGTCCTACGAGCATTTTGGTCAAGAGGATGAATTATATGAAAACTATATCCACATGGGTTCTAAGGATGTTGTTCTATACATTCGACCTATCCAACCATCAAATTTCATTGCTAGATGGTCATACCGATTGGTATAAAAATTTATTTCTATACTACTAGCTTAGGTTTGAATCTATGAGATCACATACATAAGAGTTCTTGATCTGATCAGATAGTTAATCAATGATTAAGAATCATTTTAGGGTTAAACAATCAATACGATTGATGTTTAATCTAGTGCAAGTATTGCAGGAGGATAGATTAGCAATTAGATTGTTAATTAACTTAATTTGATTAAGTTAGAGGATTAAAACTAAGTTTAATTAAATATGATTTAATTAGATTTGGTTTGGGCTTGATTGGATCAAGTTCAATTGATTTATTGGATGAGCTAATTGCAAAGAAAAACTAATTCTAGTTCAATTAGGACTTGTATCAATCTAATTTCTAATTTGATTAAAAATTAAATTAAAATTAAATTTAATTTAATCAAATTTAATTAAGATCTTGGTTAGACTTAGATCTATTCTAATTAGGTTGAATTAAATTTAATTTAATTTGGTCCAAAGAATAAGTTAGATCAAGTCAAAATAGGAGTCCTAGTATGACTAGGACTCCCTATCCTTGTAACACCTTAGTCCCAACGCCCTCCCCATGCCCTCTATGGAATTTTATGCATGGAAAAACCTCTCCCCAGGCCTTCATGCATGCCCATAGCTTTCCCTTCTTTCTTACATGGCAAGTGGTTATGGACCAAGTCAAATTAGGAAGTTAGTTTCTAAGTTGAATTCCTATTGGATATAGTTTTAGGAAACTCAAATTCTTTCCCTTGTGCCGTCCTCTACCCAGATCATTTTCTAATTTCTCATGGGATATTATAGAAGATTTGTGCGCACAAAATAGGTGGTTCACATCTGGAAAAAGAGAGGGGGCATCCAAGAGTTGGATGCCCCTTGTCTTGCTCTTTTTGGACATCCCTTACTTGGTGTTTGACCTAGACAAGGAGTCTATCCTAACTCTCTATATAAGGAGTCTTTGGGCCTAATTTTTTTAGAGATTCTAGACTTAAGAGAGAGCTTTGGGCATGGGAAGAGCTAGGCACAATCAGGATTGGGCATGAGGTTTTGAGAAGACACAATCCTAGTGTCCTGGTGAGAGAAACAAGGAAGAAGAAGGGTCTTCTTCTAGGATTTTCCTCTAGACTTTTTCCTTCATCTTTTTGTGAGCTTTTTTGAGAGCTGTCTCAGATTCACAAGTCTTCCTCCTTTCTTTTGAAAGTTGGAGAGTCTAAGTTTTGAAGAATAATGATCCAGATGGACCATCAAAGAAGGATCAGTATAGTACTAGCATACTGTGCTGATTTTCGGGCATCGAGCTTCTAATCAGCAATTGAGAGCTCGTGTGGACAATCTGTAGGGGTTGGACATGTGTGTGGCTTGGAGTATCAATCTTAGGATCAGATCAACGAGTTAAGAAACTCGACTTACAAAGATAAGGGTGATATGATCTTCCTATTACATACTTAGATTTGATCTAGTGTAGATTCATGTTGATATGATCAGTATGTTTTCTTCTCATCTTTTAATTTTTGATTTAATAGCATGCTTTAATCATGTAATAGAATTCTAGATCTAGGGCTATTTCTTATATATTTATGAATTAATATGATTAATTTATCTCTTCTACTACATAGATCTAAAAAAGTTTCAAAATTTAACCCTGAAACCCTAGATCTATTTTCTTCAATTAGTATCAGAGCGGGTTCTTTATTACATGATTTGTGATGCATGTTTAAATTATTTTTTAGATTTGATCTAATTTATAATCTAATATTAAATCTAAAATTTAAAAAAAAATTAGATCAGATGAACTAATTATAAGATTGTCTTGCTATAAGGTTTATCCCTTACAGTGGAGAGGTTATCATAGTTCGTGTAGATCTAATGTAAATCATAAATTTATTAGATATGATCTAGATCAATTTATAATTTATTAAATTTAAATTTATTTAAATTTAAAAATGAATATTTTAGATTGCAGGGACTGATTATAAGGTTGTCCTGTTGTAAGGTTTATCCCTTATAGTTGAGAGGTTGTTCTAGTACGTGCTGATCTAAAATTCTGATTATAAAATTTTAGATTAGATCTAAAAAAATTTATGATCTAATTAAAAATATTTTAATCTAATTTTTATCATCATAAATATGTTAGATTTGATCTAAGATAATTTATGATTGATTAGAATTGAAATAGTTTCAATTACATGAACATGTTTAGACTAGATATAAAGTAGTTTCATATTTATTTTATTTGTATATTGATTATGAATCAAACATGCAACTGATTGGTAGAATCATGTTATAAAAATATTTTATAAATATAAAAATTATTTTTAAAATATCGAACCCCAACCTTCAGTCCAAAATTTAATTAAAAATTAAGAGTTGTTTTGATTAGGATCTAGGATTGTGAATTGAAGATCCTAAGAGACAAATCATAACACATTGGATTAATGGGTTAGTAAAAATTAGGTCCATTAATTAGGTTAGATTAAAGAATGAACTTAATTAGAAAATTGATTAAATCTAATCAATAGTTATCTTAGATTAGGTTAAGGATTCTCTAGATCAATTACAATAGTTGTAGTTGGTCAAGTCCATATCTTTAACGAGAACTAAGATGACTTAATTCTTGGCTATACAGTCTAGCACAAACTGTTAGGTTGATCAAATCGAAACTAATTAACCAGTTGGCATCTAAGATAAGTCTGACAATTCAGATCGATGATTTTTAATTAGTAGCCTGCTTACCTGACAATTTTTGATGGTGTCTAAAGCAAGCTCAGAGCCTTCCATCAATCTCACTTACCTAGCCTTCTTGATAAAATTATATTTTAATTAGATCACTTGATAGTTCAAGTTGACTCACGTTAGCTAGGTAAATCAGTGTAACTAATTTAGGTGCTCCTAGACCAACCTATTAATGATCTCCCTTAATCTAACTTAGTGAAGCTAATGGAAGGATCATGACAAGCTGGTTCATCTGATCTTCTCTCTTATTTAAATTAAATCAATTAAATTCTCTAAAATTATTAGATCCTTAAAATAAAATAGTTATGATGATAACTAGATCATAGCCTCCTATTAGATGGGTGATAATGAGTCCATTAGTTCGATAATCATTAGAGGCCCAAAGGCCTGGTGCTTATCGACTAGTGAAATTATCATTCATAATACAACTTCTTCACCACATCTTTCTAAATGATGATTAGGTTGATTAACTAAAATTGGGCTTAATCATTCATTGGTTAGATGGACCAAGTATGGTCATGTTAATGGTTGGATCTAATCGGACCTTTTTAGTGGAGACCAAAGCTTATTGATTAAAAATTGAGGTAAAATTAAATTACTAAAAATTATTTAAAAAAATAATTAGTTATGAATCTATCCTTAGATATACATGGATTGACCAACCAAAGTTAGGCTTGTGTTGAAGAAACCAGATCTAGAGTTTCAGAACTGGATCTTCAAATTTTTTTCAAAATCAAACAGTGAAAGACTAAAATTAATAAAAATTAATTTTAAATATTAAAGAATATCCTAGATCTAATATTCTATTACATGATCATGATATATTATTAAATTAAAAATTAAATATAAAAAAAAGAATAAGTGTTGATCATATCAACATAGATCTACACTAGATCAGAATCATATAAGTAATAGAAGATCAGATCTTTGTTACATGTGCAAGTTAGATGTTCTAAGTTACTGATCTAGGCTTGAGAATGATGTTGCAAGCCACATACATATCCGATCTCTAGGAGTCATCTACATGAGCCCATGAATCACGATCAAAAGTCCTAATACAGAAAATCAGCATAGTATGCTAGTACTGTGCTGATTCTTCTTTGATGGTCGATTTAGAATCACCTTCTTTAAATCTTGGACTATCCAATTTTTAGAAGGAAGAAAAAGAGATTTTGAACCTGAGACACCTCTCAAAAATCTCTAAAGAAAGAGGAAGAGATCCAAAAAAAACCCCAGAAGCACCCTTCTTTTTCTTCTTATTTTCTCTCACCTAGACACCTAGATTGGTATCTATGAAATCCCAATGCCCAAGAACTCTTTCTCCCTGATATTCACACACCCAAAAGCCCTCTCAATGGTCTAGAATTTAATAAAAAATTAGCCCAAAATTCATCCTAAATAATAAGTTAGGACAGACTCCTTATCTAGGTCAAATACCTAGCAAGGAATGTCCAAAAAGGGCAAAACTTGAGGCGCCCAACTCTTGGGGGCCCCTCCTTCTTTTCTACCATGGACCACCAGCAAAGGGCGAACAATATGTTCCATAAAACCCATGAAAATTCTAAAAAAAAATTGGGTAAAATCAGCACCATAAGGAAAGAGTTTCGGTTTCTTAAAATTCTATCTCATAGAATTTGAAATCCAAATTAATTCCTATTTTGACTTGGTCCACAACCACATTCCATGTAAGAAAGAAAGAGGGGAAATCTTTGGACGTGCGTGAAGGTTTGGGAAGAAGGAGAAGCATTTCCATGCATAAAACCCCTAGAAAATAGGGTGGGGGGCATTGGAAAGCCAAGTGGCGCAAGGAGAAGGGGGTCCTAGTCACACTATGACTTCTAATTTGACTTGGTCAAATAAGTTATTTAAACCAAATTAAATCAGAATCAAATCATTCCAATTAAAATAGATCTTAATCTAATTAAAAATTTAATCAAATTATATTAAATTAGAATTAAATCTAATTTAATTTTCTAATTAAATTAGAAATTGGTTTGATACTAGTCCTAATTAAACTAAGACTAGTTCTTCCTTGTAATTAGTTTATCCCAATAAGCCAATTAAACTTGATCCAATTAAGTCCAAACCAAATCTAACTAAATTATATTTAATTAGACTTAATCTTAGCCCTTAGGCTTAATCAAATTAAGTTAATCAGTAATTAAATTGCTAGTCAATCCTCCTGCAATACTTGCACTAGGTTAAACATCAATTGTATTGATCGTTTAACCGTAAAATGATTCTTAATCATTGATCAACCATTCGATCGGATCATTAACTCTAATGTGTGTGACCTTATAGATCCGAACCTAAGTCGGTAGTATAGAAATAAATTTTTGTACTAATTGAAGTAACTATCTAGTAATGGTACTCGATGGCTGGATAGGTCGAATGTATAGAACAACATTCTTAAAATCCATATGGATATAGTTTTTATATAATTCATCTCCTTGATCAAAATATTCGTAGAATAACTCAAAGTTCAACTATCAACTCTGATCAAGTTTGTCCATATTATATTTTAAAATATCAAATCCATCTGATGGATTATCTTAGCAAGATTTTGCTATATTGAAATACAGTGATACATTCTTCTCCAACTCTTAGAGCGGTTAATTCTATCTTGATCACACTCTAACGTTATAAGTACTTGATTATGCTTAAAAACCTTTCATTACTGAACTAAAAATTTAGTTAGTCCAGTACCAAAGCATAATGAGTTGCTTGTAAGTCATTGAGGTGATCTCAGGTCTAACGGACACTTATACCTATATCCCATCAGGAACATTCTCAATAGCAGAATGCTTTGGAGTTGATCACGTTCAATGATATGTACCCCTATATTTCATCTGTATGCCATACCAGTATCTCTACACTTCTTGGTTAAGAGGACAACCAACCTATATGTTACCCAAGGATGGCTATCCAAGAGAGGGTGAATTGGGTATATAAAAATTTTTATCCAAATTTTTAATTCTAAATTAAATATGTGCTTCTAATTGACAAAACTTGAGTGTTTGTGGTGAGCAAGCTAAGTGTAGCAGTGAAATCAAAAAGCAACTAGATTATGCAAATTAGTAAAGCAAAAAAAATAAAGACATAATCAAACACACAAGGATTTTATAGTGGCTCGGTGCAATCCCGCACCTACATCCACTCTCCAAGCTTTCCATAAAAATTTTATTATAATCCTAGATTACAGTACATTTGTTTTAACCCAGGATCACAAATAAATTCAGTTGATTTTGTTAGGCTCACTAATCACAACCCTATACCGATAGTTTTTCGAGTTCACTATCAATCCAGTTGATTTTAACCTAGGAGTATCAACCACAACCTTTATACCATCCAATTATCGGCTTGGACTTACCTACACCCCAAGTTTCTTTTTCTTCCAAAGAAACTTGTAAAGAAATAAAAATACAAGTATAAGAATTCAGCATAAAACAGAAAATTAAAGTTAGAACTCTTTGAAGCTTGAAGAAGTTGCTATTGGATTGCTCAAATGATGCTTCAACTTCTCTTAAAAAATGCTTGAGAGGATAAGGATAAAGTTGGAGATGATTTCTCTTTAAAAGCTCTCAATTCTGTATACTAATTCCTCTCTTTTCTCTCTTTCCAATTAGTATTCAATAATCCTCACTCAATCTAATGATTTTTTCTTTTAAATTACTTTCCCATCTTTTCCATTAAATCTCTAGCCTTTTATATGCTTGAAAGTAGCTGGAGAAGGAGTTTTGGCCATTGGAAGGGGTGAAATAGCCGTTGGAGTGAAAAACTAGCCATTTGAAGTAGTACAGAAAACTAGCCATTGCAGTCACTGGACTGGCTCAATTTTAAACTGGATTGGCTCAGTTTTCAGCTGGATCGGCTCAGTCTTAGAAATTCTAAAATATTATTTCTGTCTTCTTTTATTGTCTGAGACTAGGACAGCTCACTTTCTGACTGGGTCGGCCTAGTTCCATTGGATCGGCTCAGTTTTCAACTGGATCGGCTCAGTTTCTTGGATCACAAAAATTTATCTTTCTATCCTTTCTATCTTCTACTTTTACTGAGACTAGGATGGCTCAGTCTTAGACTAGATCGGCCCAGTTTATGTGCCAAGTGTGCCAAGACTGTCTTTGATCCTTTTTTCGCCAAATTATTTTGTAGGCTAGACTTGTCCTTTATGGCTTGATTTTATCCTCATTAACATATGAAAAAATACTTGAGAAAAATTATAAGCACTTGAAATTTTGAAACTACACATCCTCATAAATATCGTTAGACTTTAAAACTTATACTCAAAACTCTTTGTCATTATCAAAATCAATCTTTAAATTAACAATCTTTCTCCTTTTGATGATGACAAAACTTTTGAGTATATGCAAAATAATATATAGTAAGTTTCTAAAGAATTACATATTTAAAAAGTATGAAACTACTAATTAATAAATATATTCTTTATTTTAGTTAAGCTCAAGTATATACTCAACAACAACTCTCCTCATTTTGACATTATCAAAAAGCTCATGAAAAAGATGAAGAAAAATTATCAAAATCAATAACATGAATGTATCAAAGTAAGAAATATATCAAGTTCAGAAAATCAATTCAACTAAATCATCTTTCTTTTAAAAATTTATCCTTTCACTCAATATAAGTTTAAAATATTTATTTTAATTTTAAAAATTAGCTTAAATTTAAATATCAAAAGCTCTTCCTCTTTTTAAATGTATATGATCTTTAATTAGATTTTTAAATCTACACTTTTAAGCTTTAAGAGGAATAGAGTTTTTCAAAAGATTTAAATATGAAATTAAGTATAATATTTACTTTAATACGCAATATTTTTTTCTTAAAAAAAATTCAGTTAATTAAGTTCGAAAAAAGTATGTATCGAAAATATATCGAGTAAAGTAAAAAGATAGTATCAAAGTAAATGATAGTCATATTTTTAAATTTATGGCTTTGAGTAAAAGTTACTTCAATACTAATAATTCATAAGAATTTTATAATGCATATTAAAAATTTAAGATCAAATTCAAATTTTTAGATGAGTTTCAAATTTAGGTTTAGAAATTTATTTTTGAGAAGGATTATGCTATAAATTTAATTTAACTCCAATCATTTACCAAGAATAATCATGCAAATCATGTTTAAAAGATTGGCATATGAAAAGTTAAGAATTTAACTCCAATCATTTACCAAGAATAATCATGCAAATCATGTTTAAAAGATTGGCATATGAAAATTTAAGTATTATATTTATAAATGAGCTTTAAAATTAGAAGAATGTATCAAAATCAATTTATTTAGAGTAAAAATATATCTCAAACTTGTTTTAACTTCAACTAATTATCCAAAAATAAGATAGAGCAATCAAATCATGTAAATTAAATTGGATAAATACATGAAAGCTCAATCTAAGAAGTTCATAAATTAATTAATTAAGAGCTTAAGATCAAAATCTTCAATCAAATTAAGATAAAAAAGTATTTCTTTCCTTATTTTGGAGATACCAAGGATTCATTTTTTTTTTAATATTCTAATAATATTATCTCCCCCTATTTTTCATAATTATAGATCGATTATTTTATCTTTCAACTTTTCTTTCTTTTTTTCTTTCAAATCAAGTATATTTAACAAGACTTTAAACACTAAATTCAGATTTTCTAAATTTGAAAGATATTTTTAATTTCAAATATCTTTTCAATTAAATAATTTTTTTTGATATTTTCTCCTCCTTACTTTAGCAAATAAAGCTATTTCTTTGAAAGATTTTCTTAATACCAATTAAGCTAAAATTATGATACCAATTAAACTAAAGTTTAGACCAAATTATGATTTTCTTGTTAGTTCAATATCACTTAAAGATCAATTTTAAATTCAGCTTGATACCAATGATTTTAGTTTTGAATTAAGTAGAGATGAATTGATTCAAATAAAATAATTTTAAAGATTTAGAATGATAAATCAATTTGAATTAATATCAGCAAATTAGTCAAGATAAATTATAAAAAAATTTTAGTTATTCTTCAAAAAGATCATCCTTTTCTTTTCATAAGAAATATCAAGCAATTAGGTTCAGAAAAGATGCATATTTTTGAATTTATTTCAAATGATATCATATCAAACATATAGTTGTACAAAATCATATTTGAAATAAAAACAATCTTCTCTTTTTGCCTAAGGATAAATCAATCAAATACATGGCAAATAGCAAGCTATTTGATACTAATTACTTAAAACTGATGTTCTCCATTAAGATCAAAGAGGCAATCAAATCAATAATCAAGAAATATATTCAAGTAAATTTAGGAAAAAAAAATTAATCAATTGGGGGTATGATAATCAAACAAATCAAGTATGATCAAATCAAGGAGAATTTAGATAATGGTTCCATGGGATTTGGTTCAACAAAAAAATTTTAAATTCTTAGAGATAAACCTAAAATACAAGACATATCAATAAATCAAGCACTTGATCTTTACAATAGAAAGACTTATCTTCAAATACTTATTCCTTACAAAATTTTAGAAGAATTTTGATAATTAAGTATCTTATGGGGGAATGTCAAAATTTATTCAATTTGTAAGTTTAGCAATTAAAACATTCATATCCAATTAAGCATCATTTGATTTAAATTCATCAATTGTAAAATTGATATGGAGAGGCTTAAAATATTATGCTGAATTTTTAAGATAAACCATTTTATCCAAAGCATGATATATAGAGGAGAGCATATTAATCTTTAAAATCAAAATATTCAAATTAATGCAAGCATCAAAATCAATCAACTTATCATTAAATATGAAAGAATATCATTTTAATGCATATATCAATAATAAATCATATTAAATATTAATTTTTACATATAATAATAAATCATTAAAGTTAATACATCAAACTTTCAATTCATAGAGTATGATCATTTTAAGCAATGATAAATCATCAAAATCAATCAAACATGCTTAATAATTATGCTAATTAATGATCGAAGTATATTTACTAAACAATGATGATATGATGTAAGAAAAATTTAGATTTTACCAAACATCATCATCCATCCAATTTCATTCCCAAGGCATCCATCCATAAAATTTTTCTCTTTTCATTCCATTGAATCCTTGGTATATCTGCAAAATTATTTTCTAATTTTTGGTACCCAAGCCATCTTAGATCCATTGAGGTTAGAGCTTATGGCTCCTTTTGGAACCTATATTTGCCTACTTAAGATTTGGCCAATTCTTTTGGTGTTGCATTCAGAAATTTTGTGGCCAATTTTATTACATTTGAAACATGTAATTGAGCAATTTTCAAATGAAGCTTTGCTAAACATATTTTTGATAAATTTTTATTTTCTCAATAAATTATAACTAATTTTTGTTTTATCAAAAATAGTCTTTTGATTATTTAAAATTGTTTGAAGCTTTTGAGATCCAATAGTAAATTTTTCAAGCATGGGCTTCAAATTTTCAATCTTTTTTTTTTAATTTTTTATTTTCTTTTATAAGAGATTTCTTTTCTTTCAATAATTTTTCTTTCTCTTCAATGTAAAATTTTAATTTTTTGAATTCCTCTTTCAACTTGGTATTTTCTTCAACTAAATATTTTTTAATTTTAAAAAATACATTCTTTTCTTTAGCCAAAGAATTTATTTTTTTCAAAAGATCTTCTTTTTCACTCAAAAGATTATTCTTTTCGTTAGCAAGAAGAAGATTTGATTTTTTAAGCTCTTTATTTTTCAGCCTTAAATTTTTAAATTCATCTATTAATTCATTAAAGACTTCAAATAACTCATCAAAAGTAAAATTGGAAGAGTCATTAATGTTTATCTTATGATCATTGGCCATGAGGCAAGAATTTATAGCACTTTCTTCCTCTTTCTCATTTAACTTTTCTGTGACTTGCTCTCCTTTAATTATTGCTTTCTTTCCTCTTTGTTTCTTCTTCTTTTTCTTCTTTTCATCCTCATGAGCCATGAGGCATAGGTTGGGGTGAGCTTTCTTTTCTTCTTGGGAGCTTGATTTCTCTTTTTGATTTGCTTCTTCATAAGTTCTTTCCAATTTCTTTCATATATGTTTTGCTAAAATATATGAAAAAATTATATTAAATATATTTAACTCCAAGGAGCAATAAAATATATTCATGGCCTTAGCATTAAGTTGGGCCATTTTCTTATCATGCTCTTTCAATGCTTTGGGGGTGTGTGAGCCATCGATTATAATCTTTCATAGATTATAATCATGTACTTATATGAAGATGCGCATGCATGCTTTCCAATAACTATAATATGAGCCATTAAAAAGTAAAGGTCTATCTATAGAATATCCTTCATTAAACAAAGACTCCATTTGGATTGTCATAGATCTTTCATCCTAAACGGTAAGATCAATAATCAATAACAGAGCATCTGCTCTGATACTACTTGTTGCCCAAGGATGGCTACCCAAGAGAAAGATGAATTGGATATATAAAAATTTTTATCTAAATTTTTAATTCTAAATCAAATATATGCTTCTAATTGAGAAAACTTGAGTGTTTGTAGTGAGCAAGCTAAGTGTAGCGGTGAAATCAAAAAGCAACTAGATTATACAAATTAATAAAGCAAGAAAAGCAAAGGCACAATCAAACACATAAGAATTTTGTAGTGGTTCGATGCAACCCTGTACCTATGTCCACTCCCCAAGCTTTTCTTGAAAATTCTACTATAATCCTAGATTACAGTGCATTGGTTTTAATCCAGAATCACAAACAAATTCAGTTGATTTTGCCGAGCTCACCAACCATAATTCTACATCGATAGTTTTTTGGGTTTACTATCAATCCAGTTGATTTTAATCTAGAAGCACCAACCACAATCTTTACACCATCCAATTACCAGCTTGGACTTGCTTACATCCCAAGTTTCTTTTTCTCCCAAAGAAACTTATAAAAAAATAAAAATACAAGTATAAGAATTCAGCATAAAATAAAAAATAAAAGTTAGAATTCTTTGAAGCTTGAAAAAGTTGCTGTTGGATTGCTCAAATGATGCTTCAACTTCTTTTGAAAAATGCTTGAGAGCATGAGGATGAAGTTGGAGATGACTTCTCTTTAAAAGCTCTCAATTCTGTGTACTAATTTTTCTCTTTTCTCTCTTTCTAATTGGTATTCAATAATCCTCACTCAATCTAATAACTTTTTTTTAAAAATCATTTTTCCATCTTTCTCATTGAATCTCTAGCCTTTTATATGCTTGAAATTGGTTGGAGAAGAAGTTTTAACCGTTGGAAGGGCTGAAATAGCCATTAGAGTGAAAAACTTGCCGTTTGAAGTAGTGTAGAAAACTAGCCATTACAATTAATGGGCTGGCTCAATTTTAAACTAGGTTGGCTCAGTCTCAGAAATCCTAAAATACTATTTCTATCTTCTTCTATTGTCTGAGACTAGGATGGCTTACTTTCTGACTGTGTCGGCCTAGTTTCACTGGGTCGGCTCCATTTTCAACTAGGTTGTCTTAGTCCCCTAGATCACAAAAATTCAGCTTTCTGCCCTTTCTATCTTCTGCTTTTACTAAGACTAGGACTGCTTAGTCTCAGACTGGATCGGCCCAATTTACATGCCAAGTATGTCAAAGACTATTTCTGATTCTTTCTTCTCTAAATTACTTTGTAGACTAGACTTATCCTTTATGACTTGATTTTATCCTCATTAACATATAGAAAAATACTTGAGAAAAATTATGAATACTTGAAATTTTGAAATTGTACATCCTCATAAATATCGTTAGAGTTTATAACTTATACTCAAAACTCTTTGTCATCATCAAAATTAATCTTTAGGTCAACACTATATGACACACAGTGACCTATGCTCGATAGAAGCTATCGTCTTAATTAACAGCTTATCATTTGATCGTAAACAGTTTTAAGGACTAATCGATAAATTCTCTCTTTATCGAAGCTAAATAGTCCTAAGAACTTCATCACAATAATGAAGTTCATTAGAAGATGAATACTTTATGATGAAAAATATCAAAAATATATTTTATTTATTAATAAATTAATTATAATTATAATATAGCTCAACCATCAATAGACCGACGATTGACTTTGGGACATATTTTTCAACAACTCTCACTTATCCTAAAGCCACTCGGCACAGTATCTAATACCCATCTTCGACTAGTGGTTATCAAACTTCTTTATCGCCAAGGCTTTAGTAAAGGGATTGGTCAGGTTCTCCTTTCCATCGATCTTCTGAAGGTTGACGTTACCTCGATCCATGATTTTTTTATCAGGTGGAAGCGGCGCAGGATGTGCTTCATCCACTGGTGTGCCTTTGATTCCTTCGCCTAAGCTATGGCATCAGTGCTGTCACAGTAGAGCAAGATCGGACCATCTAAGAAGGATGCTACTCCAAGCTTGGTGATAAAATTTTTCAACTACACAGCCTCCTTCGTAGCATCTGATGCTGCAATATACTCTGCTTTGTAAATAGAGTCTGCCATAGTATGCTGTTTGAAACTCTTTCAGCAGATGGCTCCACCATTCAGAGTAAAGATATATTCTGACATGCTTCTACTGTCATCATGGTTAGATTGAAAGCTAGAGTATGTAAACTCTACAAGTTTCAGATCTGACTCATCATAAACTAACCATTGGTCCTTAGTATTTCTCAAATACTTAAGGATGGCTTTAACCATTTTTTAATAATTTTCTCCAGTCAGAATGGCATCTACTCACTACTCCTTGTGAGTATGCTTAAGAAAACCTAGTAGGGTCTAGGGCATGCCTTTCAAATTTTTTTCAAAAATTAACAACAGCGGAAGTAGAATTAATCTAAAGTTAATTCTATGCATACTATGATCTAATCATAAAATCATACTTAGGATCTTTGCCATGCTTAAATGAATCAAAAAAATAAAATTCATTCGATCAGCAAATCACATTTGCCGATCGATCTATATTCAGAACATAGTACTTATGCGTGAGTAGATGATCACCAAAATTTGGATCCACTGGAAGATGCTCTCCCTTCACACTATAGCCGCACACATATTCGACCTCTATGGTGAGTCCACATGGAGCTCCTGATCTTGATCAGCCCTTCTAGAGTGCTAGCTTCTCGTCGAGGCCTTCGATAGCTGATCTTTGTCGATCTAATCAATAATTTACTCTCGATCTTCTAGATGCTCTCAAAGATTAGAAAATGCAATGGAAGAAGACGAGATGATGGTGAAAGTCGGTGAAGATCTGGCACTCAAATTCTCCACCCAAAATCTAGAGTCCCAACTCTAAGGTTTCAGCACACATCCATAAGGATATTGATCCCATTTTCTCTATGAAAAATCTTACGCCAAAAGAGAAGCATGCCTCTCTCTGATTTCTATCTCACAGAATTCTTCTCATCCCTCATGCACACCCATGCATCTCTCCTTATTTCTCACATGCACACGTCCAAAAAAAATCCTATTTTAATAGGCATCATTGCAGGGAGGATAAGGATAGGTTTGGTTGAACTTATTTCAACCAATCTCTTGAATTCAAAATTTAAGAGGACTTCATATCTTATTCCAGTGCCCACCCTAATGTTTAACATGCAGAAAGACTCTCCTTCTTGCATGTGCACAAATAAAATGACGATCAAATAACTAAGAAGGCATGGAGACTAGATAAGGATGAGAGGGAGATATGGTTTCAAACACTAACAAATCAAGTTGAATTCAAAATTCAACTTGCTTTGAATTGATCCAACCCTTGGACCAAGTCGAAAGGAGATAAGAGAAGGAGCGCAGAAGGCTTCTTGGTGTGAGAATTTCCATGCACATTCTCAATGTTCGTTGAGAAGGAGAATGGGTCAAAGGTCAATGGCGCAGGGAGATAGATGTTTAAATTCAAACTTACTTTGAATTGGTTCAAATTGGTTTCAACTAAACCAATAACTCTGGACCTAATTAGATTAGGTCAAACCTAATTAAATTAGGCCTAATCCAAACTAATTAATTTCTAGTCAAATTATAAATTAATTATATTCAACCTCAGATCAAATCAGGATCCATCTTCCTAAACGATTAGATCATCACATGATCTGATCAGGTCAACTAAATTGAATTAAATTCAATTTAACTTGATCAATTTCTCATCACTCAATCAAATTGAGCTAATCAGCAATCTAATTACTAATTAATTATTTAATAAATAATCGAGTTCCAATCTAGTAGGACTCTTGATCAACCATCAGATTAGATAGGAACTCCTATTGTATGTGATCCCATAGGTTCGAATCCTTAGCCGATAGCATAGAAACTAATTTTCTGTATCAATTAATGTGACCATCTAGCAATGCTATCTGACATCCAGATAAATCAAAAAGTCACAACACAATAATGACGAATCTGTGGCATATGGTTACCATATAATTCATTCCCTTGATCAAGATGCTCATAGGATGATTTAGAGTTAACTGTCCATGCTAAAAATTCACCCACATTATATTTTAAAATTCAGTATCCATCATATGGACTATCCCGACTGAGGATTTACTAAATTAAAATATAACGATGCACTTGCTCTAACACTTGAAGGGGTCAATCCCATCTTGACTCATGCACCAATAAGTCAAGTACTTGACTGCACCCACTAGCCTTCCGTCATTGAATTAGAAATTTAGGTAGTCTGGTACCTAAGTATAGAGAGTTGCTTGCAAGTCACCATAGTGATCTTAGGTCTAAGGGACACATATACCCATATCCTTCGCGAGCAACTCTTAGCAGAAGAGAACTCCGTAGTTGGGTCATGATCAGTGCAATGTATCCCTACATTTCACCTGCATGTTATAACAATATCACCATACTTTCTGGTTAAGAGGACAACTAATACTTATGGCACACAATGATCTATTCTTAATTAATATTGTCATCCTAGATAACAATGAATCATTTGATCACGATCAGTTTAAGGACTAAATGATAAATCCTCCTTTTTTGAGTTTAAATAATCCTAAGGACTTCATCATAGAGAGTTCATTACAAGAAGATGCATAAAGTGATGAAATTGCTAGAATAATAATTTTAATCAATTAAAATTCAAGTATAAATTATATTTAGCTCAACCATCTAAAATCTAAATGATTGGCTTTAGGATATATTTTTCAAAAGCTCTCACTTAGACTAAAGCCACTCAGAACAGTATCAAATATCCATCTTTCATTTGTGATTATCGAACTTTTTGATTTCGAGAGCTTTACTAAATGGATTGGCCATATTTTCCTTTCCATTGATCCTTTAAAAATTGACATCACCTTGCTCTATGATTTTTCATACAAGATGGTAGCGATGTAGAATATGTTTGGTGCGCTGATATGCCTTCAGCTCCTTCGCTTGAGCTATGGTTCCAATGCTGTTATAGAAAAGCAGAACCAAACCATCTAAGGAGGGTGCCACTCCCAGCTCGTCGATGAACTTTTGCAACCACATGGCTTCCTTCGCAATATCAGATACCGTGATATACTCTCCCTCGCACATAAAATCAGCCACAGTGTTCTGCTTGAAACTCTTCCAGCAGACCACTCCACCGTTCAGGATAAATACATAACCTAACATCCTCTTATTGTCATCATGATCTGAGTGGAAACTAAAATCAATGTATCCCATAAGTTTTAAGTCAGTATCTTCATAGATGAGCCACTGATTCTTGATATTTCTCAAATACTTCAGGATTATTTTTACAACCTTTCAGTGATTCTCACCTGGATTAGACTGGCATCTACTCACTATCCCTAGTGAGTATGTCACATCTGGTCTCGTTTATATCATGGAATATATAATAGAACCCACTACCAAAATATATGGTATTCTATTCATACGCTCTCTCTCTTAAGGAGTTGTCGGATAATTCCTCCTTGAGAGAGAAATTTCATGGCCTATCGGGAGAAAGCCCATCTTAGAATTCTCCATGCTAAACCTCTTCGGCATGGTATCAATGTACGTAGACTGGAACAATCCAAGCAATCTTTTAGATCTATCTCTATAGATCTTCATCCCTAGGATGTAAGAAGCTTCTCCCAAGTCCTTCATGGAGAATTGCGATGACAGTCAAACCTTTATTTCCTATAATGTAGGGATGTAATTTTTTATTAAGAGAATATCATCCACATACAGTACAAGAAATACAACTATAGAATCATTAGTCCATTTGTACATACAAGGTTCTTTTTTGTTCTTAACAAAGCCATACATTCTGATCATCTTATTAAAATGCATATTCCAACTCCGAAATGCTTGCTTCAATCCATAGATGGATCTTTAAAGCTTACATACCTTGGACTCATCTGTGGATGTGAAACCCTCAGGCTGTATCATATATATCTCTTCGTCCAGCTCTCCATTTAGGAAAGCTATTTTCACATCCATTTGCTAGATCTCATAGTCTAGATATGCTACTATCGCAAGTATAATCTGAATAGACTTGAGCATTACCACTAAAAAAAATGTCTCATCATAGTCAATATCATCATATTGACGATATCTCTTGACAACCAGATGGGCTTTATAGATCTCCACCTTCCCATCTGTGTCCCATTTTTTTTTAAAAATCTACTTACTCCCAATGGATTTTATCCCTTTAGGTGGATCAACCAGTGTCCATACATTGTTGACCTTCATGGACTCCATTTTGGACTTCATGGCTTTTAGCCACTTATCGAAGTCGGTCCTCTGCATAGCATCCATGTAGGTGATTAGATCATCGTCGTTCTTATCGAGTTCAACAGGATCACTATCACGAATTAAGAAACTGTAGTATCTATCTGATTGATGCGGTACTCTATCGAATCTCCTCAAGGGTGCCTCTATAATGGATTCTGGGTTTGATCTTATCAAATCTAATTCTATAGGTTTACTAGAATGTATCGATTCTTTCACTTGTTAAACTTCACTAAGTTCAATATTAGAGACAGTAGTTCCTTCCATAAGAAACTTCTTTTTCAAAAAGACTATCCTATTACTGACGAACACCTCTTGTTCTTCAGCAACATAGAAGTAATAACCCCTAGTTTTCTTGGGGTATCCTATGAACAAGCACTTATCGAACCTGGATCCAAGCTTTTTTGCCTGCAAATATTTTACATAAGCTAGACATCTTCAAACCCTAAGATGTGAGAGTATCGGCTTACGTCCAGTCCATATCTCATATGAAGTCTTTGTAATAGACTTGCTTAGAACATTGTTCAAAATAAAGTAAGCAGTCTTGAGTGCATACGCCCAAAATGAAATCGACAGACTCGCAAACCCCATCATGAACTGAACCATGTCTAACAGGATTCGATTTCTCTTTTCAGACACACCATTATACTGTGGTATTTCATGAGAGATTTACTGTGAGATAATTTCATTCTCTCCTAGATATGTCAAAAACTCCTTGAAAAAGTATTCACCTCGTTGATCAGATTGAAAAGTTTTAATACCTTTCTCAAGTTATTTTTCTATCTCATTTTGATATCGTTTGAATATTTCAAACAAATCGGATTTACTCTTCATAAGATAGACGTATCCATACTTAGATAGGTCGTCAGTAAATATAATAAAGTAGTAGAACCCATCTCTAGCATATGTGCTCATAGGTCCACATACATCAGTATGTACTAGACCTAAAAGATCAGTGGCCCATTCATCCTTTCCAGTGAAAGATGATTTGGTCATCTTACCAAGAAGACAACACTCATAGGTATTCAATGATTCACAATCATCGATGTCAAGGATATTCTTCTTGACTAATCTATTACTCCTGTTCTTGTTTATATGATTGAGCCGATAATACCAAAGATAGACATCGGAAACATAATCTAGTTTTGGACATTTATTAGACATGTACATTACACTAATAGGCTGTGATAAAACATAAATACCATTTCTTAATTGTTCATTCATTACCATAATACCATTCATAATGATATCACAATAATTTTTTTTATTGATAAATAATAACCATGCTGGGCTAAAAGCCTAACAGATATTATGTTCATCATAAAAGATGGATAATAGTGACAATCACTTAAAATAATATTATTATTTTTGAAAAATAGCTCAAGAATTTTTAATGTTAGGACTAGAACTTTACTTTCATCCTCAATATTTAGGAATCTATCTCCATTCTCAAACTTTCTACCAATTTGAAGTACATGCAATGAATTGCATATGTGAATTGGACTTTCGGTATCTAATACCCAGGTAGATATATCACAAATAGTAAAATTGCAAGATGTTATCATATAACATCCTTGCCCAACAACTTTTTGTTGGATTTCGTTGTTCAGCCTATTCAAGTCAAGAGGACCATTCCTCTTTGGGTCGGCCTGATTAGGGTTAATACTAGACTCCTCATTCTTAAGTCCTAAATACTTGTCACTATCCAACAGTAAACGGAGTGAACTTATACTAGCCATTCTATTTATCTAAAAAAAATATATGAAATCTTATTAGTACTTGAATTAATTAACCCTAAAGACTTGGACTTTAGTCTAAAGGTTTTTCTACTATTTTTAAATGAATCGGTAACCTCTACCTCCAATTTAAAAAATTATACTAACTTTTTAGTGGATACTGAAATCTACATAGACTACAAATAGGTCCAAGAAAAGCTCTAGCTAACCCGTGTGCATTTACAGATAGGTTCACAATCAATTATTTTTTTAAATAATTTTTAGTAATTAGGTTTTACCCTAGAAGTCAATTCAATAGGCTATGGCCTCCACTGAAAAAGTCTGGTTAGGTCCAACCATTAACATGATTGACTTTGGTGCATCAAACCAATGATAATCAGGTCCAAAAAAAACTCTGGCTAATCTGATTATCATTAAGAGAGTATGACCTAATCATCATATTATGGATAATAATTTTAATATCCAGATGAATACAAGGTGTAAGGCACCTTCAATGTCCATCCAGAAAATTGGACTCATTACTATTCACCTTAATGGAAGGCTATGACTTGGTTATCCCCATAACTTAGTTATTTTAAGGATATAATAATTTAATAGTTTAATTTACTTATGATTTGAGATAGAAAGGATACGAACCATATTTCTTCCACCGACTTCACTAAGTCAAATCCTTCCACTAACTTCACCAAGTCAATTAATGAGGACTAGGATCAATTTTGGTCCATGGGCATCTAATTCAGTCTTACTGAATTGAAATCTGTCAAACTGATTCCTAGTGACATGGATCAGCTCGAATCATTAAGTGATCTAATCAAATCCTAATCGACCATGTTGGTCAGGTAAGTGAGATCAGTGGAAGAAATATGCCATTAACTCATCAAAGATCAAATCAGTGCGAGTAGCTCCTAATTAAAAACTACTGATCTAAACTGCCAAACTTATCTTAGACACTAATTGATTAATTAGGTTTAATCAGATCAACCTAGTAATTTCAGGCTAGACTACTTAGCCATGAATTAAGTCCATCTTGATCTTGTTAAAGACATGGACTCATTTAACTACAACTATTGAAGTTGAGTCTAGAGTGTCCTTAACCTAATCTAAGTCAACACTTGGTTAGATTTAATCAACTACACTAGATTAATCCATTCTTTAACTAACCTTAGGTCTAACCCAATTAATGGATCTAATTCACCTAACCCTTTAACCCACAGTATTATGCAATTATCTTAGGTCTTTAATTCATAATTCTAGATCTAATTAGACAACACTTAATTCTTTTAATTAAGTTTTGGGCTGATGGGTTGGGGTACGGCATTTCGAAAATAATTTTCAATTTTGAAAGATTCTTTACAACATTGCACTGTTTCACCAAATAGGTCAACTCATTTAAAAAATGGGTTAGTTTATTTCACAAACAAGCACTAGTTATAGGTTAGAACACTTAAAGATAGCCATTGAATAGCTTCAACCAGCCTCTCAGTTGAGCTGGCTCAGATCCCATCCGAGCCGGCCTGAGTAGACGTCGAGTCAACCCATCGCCTGAGATAGTCGGCTCGAGCAAAAGCTCGCAAGCTTTCATTCCATTGAACTAGCTCAAATCCTATCCGAGCCAGCCCAAGTAGACATCGAGTCAGCCCATCACCTGAGACAGCTGGCTCGAATAGAAGCCTCAAAGGCCATCTTTTAGTCTAGTTGGCTCGGATCCCATCCAAGTCGGCCCGAACAGAAGCTGGGCTGGCTCGATTCCTGATCGAACCAGCCTGAATAGAAGATCATAGATCATTTTAGGCTGGCATGCTGGTCGAGCTAGCTCGATTCCTGAGACAGCTAGCTCGACTAGCGAGCTGAACCTTCATAAGATCCTGTTCAGGTTTAATCTAAACCTATGTACATTACATAAAAATTATGAAATATTTAGATCTAATCGAAATATAAATTCATGATAAAATTTAGATTAAAACCAATTCAAAATATATCATCAAAATTCATTAAATCATATCTAAAAATTTTATGATCAAAGTTATAGATCGCAACGTACTAGGACAACCTCTCCACTGTAAGGAGTAAACCTTACAGCAAGATAACCTACAGTCTATGTGATCATTGTGTTACACATTAAATCTTTCTAATTTATATATTAAGCATGTCGAGCAACCCTTGCTCTGATACCATTTGAAGAAAACCTAGCAGGGTTTAGGTCATACCTTTCAAAATTTTTTTGAAAATTAACAATAGTGGAAGCAGAATTAATCTAAAGTTAATTTTATGCATGCTATGATCTAATCTTAAAACCCTACTCAAGATCTTTGACATGCTTATATGAATCAGAAAAATAAAATGCATTCGATCAGCAAATCATATTTGCTATCCGATCTATGTTCAGAATATAGTACCTATGCGTAGGTAAATGATCACCATAATTTGGATCCATCGAAAGACACTCTCCCATCATGCTGTAGCCACACACGTGTCTGGCCTCTATGGTGAGTCCACGTAGAGCCACTGATCCTGATCAGCCCTTTCAGAGTGCTAGCTCCTTGCCAGAGCCTTCGATGGCTAATCTTCATCGATCCAATCGATGATTTGCTCCCAATATCCCGGATGTTCTAGAAGATCAGAAAATGCAATGGAGGAAGACAAGATGGTGGTGAAAGCTGGTGGAGATCTGACACTTAAACTCTCCATTCAAAATCTAGAATCCCAACTCTAATGTTTCAGCACACACCCATGAGGACCTTGATCCCTTTTTCTCTATGAAAAACCTTACGCGAAAAGAGATGCATGCCTCTCTTTGCTTTCTGTCTCATAGAATTCTTCTCATCCCTCACATACACCCATGCATCTCTCCTTATTTCTCACATGCACACGCTTAAAAAATTTTCATTTTAATAGGCGTTAATGCATGGGAGGATAAGGATAGGTTTGGTTGAACTTGTTTCAACCAATCTCTTGAATTCAAAATTCAAGAGGACTTTTATCTTATTCCAATGCCCACCCCAATGTTTAACATGAAGGACTCTCCTTCTTGTGTGCGCATAAATAAAATGGTGATCAAACAAATGAGAAGGCATGGAGACTAGATAAGGATGAGAGGAAGATGTGGTTTCAAACACTAACAAATCAAGTTGAATTCAAAATTCAACTTGCTTTGAATTAATCCAACCCTTGGACCAAGTCAAAAGGAGACAAGAGAAGGGGCGCAGAAGGCTTCTTGGCTTGAGAATTCTCATGCACATTCCCAATGTGCGTTGAGAAGGAGAATAGGTCAAAGGTCAATGGCGCAGGGAGATAGATGTTTAAATTCAAATTTACTTTGAATTGGTTCAAATTGGTTTCAACTAAACCAATAACTCTAGACCCAATTAGATTTGGTCAAACCTAATCAAATTAGGCTAAATCCAAATCAATTAACTTCTAATTAAATTATAAATTAATTAGGTCCAATCTCTGATCAAATCAGGATCCATCTTCCTAAGCGATTAGATCATCACATGATCTGAGCAGGTCAACTAAATTGAATCAAATTCAATTTAACTTGATCAATTTCTCATCACTCAATCAAATTGAGCTAATCAATAATCTAATTGCTAATTAATCCTTTAATAAATAACTGAGTCCTAATCCAGTGGGACTCCCGATCAGCCATCAAATCAGATAGGAATACCTATTGTATATGATCCCATAGGTTCGAATCCTAAGTTGGTAGCATAGAAACTAATTTTCTATACTAATTGATGTGACCATCTAGAAATGGTATCCAAATAATTCATCTCTTTGACCACAATGCAACAATGATGAATCTGTGGCATATGGTTACCAAATAATTCATCTCTTTGACCACAATACTCATAGGATGATCTAGGATTAACTACCAATCCTAAAAATTCATCCATATTGTATTTCAAAATTTAGTCTCCATCATATGGACTACCCTGATCGAGGATTTGCTAAATTAAAATACAGTGATGCACTTACTTCAATACTTGGGGGGGTCAATCCTGTCTTGATTTATGCACCGATAAGTTAAGTACTTGACTACACTCAGTAGCTTTCCATCGTTGAATTAGAAATTCAGGTAGTCCGATACCTAAGTACAATGAGTTGCTTACAAGTTATCATGGTGATCTCAGGTCTAAGGGACACATATACCCATATCCTTCATGAGCAACTCTTGACAAAAGAGAGCTCCGCAGTTGGATCACGATCAGTAAAATATACCCCTATATTTCACTTGCATGCCATAACAGCATCATCATGCTTCTTGGTTAAGAGAACAATCAATACTTATGGCACATAATGACCTACTCTTGATTAACGTCGTCGTCCTATGTAATAACGAATTATTTGATCGCGATCAGTTTAAGGACTAAACAACAAATTCTTCTTTATCGAGTTTAAATAGTCCATAGTCCTAAGAACTTTATCACAGAGAGTTCGTTATAGAAAGATGCATAAAGTACTGAAATTATCAGAATAATAATTTTATTTAATTAAAATTTAAGTATAAATTACATTTAGCTCAACCATCTACAACTAGATAATTAGCTTTAGGATATATTTTTAATATATGTCATATCTGATCTTATATATGTCATGGCATACATGATAGATCTTACTGTCGAAGCTTATGAAACTCTACTCATATGCTCTCTCTCTTCAAAAGTTGTCAGACAATCCTTCTTAGAAAGAGAAATTTTATGGCCTATTGAGAGATAGCCCTTTTTGAAAATTTTCATACTGAACCTTTTCAGCACAGTATCTATATACGTGGAATGGGATAATCCAAGCATCCTTTTATATCTATCTCTATAGATCTTCATCCTTAGGATGTAGGATGCTTCACCCAAGTTCTTCATGGAGAACTATGATGACAATCAGACTTTTATTTCCTGTAGTGTGGGAATATCATTTTCAATTAAGAGAATATCATCCACGTACAAGATAAGGAATACCACTGCTGGACCATTTGTCCATTTATAAATATGGGATTCTTCTTCGTTCTTAATGAAGCCATATATTTTGATCATCTTATCAAAATGCATGTTCCAACTTCGAGATGCCTGCTTTTATCCATAAATGGATCTCTGAAGCTTGCACATCTTGGACTCATTTTTGGATGTGAATCCCTCAGGTTATATCATATACATCTCTTTAGTCAGCTCTTCATTTAGAAAAGCTATCTTCATATCCATCTACCAGATCTTATAGTCCAGATGGATAGCTATCGTAAGCATTATTCGAATGAATTTGAGCATTGCCATAAGAAAAAATATCTCATCATAGTTAATACCATAACATTGACGATGTTCCTTGATAATTAGATGGACTTTATAGGTCTCCACCTTTCCGTCTGCACTCCTTTTTCTTTTAAAAATTTATTTACATCCAATGAGTTTAACCCCTTCGGGTGGGTTAACTAATGTCTACACATCATTGACCTTCATGGACTCCATTTCGATTTTCATGGCCTCAAGCCATTTCTTAGAATTAGATCTTTACATAGCATCCATATAAGTGATTGGATCCTCATTGTTCTCATCGAGTTTGATGGGATCACTCTTTCGAACTAAGAAATCATAGTATCTATCTAGATTACGCGGTACTCTACCAGATCGTCTTAATGGTATAGATATACTAGGCTCTGGATATGATCTAATCAAATCCGACTCAGATTTGGCTATAGGTGTTGATTTTTCTACCTATTGAACTTCATCAAGTTCAACCTTAGAGGCAATAGTTTCTTCACCAAAGAATTCCTTTTCTAAAAAGATTATCTTAAGACTGATGAACATCTTTTATTCATCAGCATGATAGAAATAATATCCTTTGATCTCTTTTGGATATCCTATAAATATGCACTTATCAGATCTAGGTCCAAATTTATCTGTAACTAACCGTTTGATATAAGCCGAGCATCCTCAAATCCTAAGATATGAAAGTGCTGGTTTACGCCCTATCCATATCTCATATGGAGTCTTAACTACCGACTTACTTGAAATCTCATTTAATAGATAACAAGTCGATGAGTGCATATCCCCAAAAAGATATCGATAAGTTGGCAAAATCCATCATGGATCGAATCATGTCTAATAGTATTCGATTCCTCCTTTTAGATACGTCATTATGTTATAGTGCTCCTGAAGGAGTTCATTGGGAGAGAATTCCATTTTCTCCTAGATATATGAGAAACTCATCAGAAAGGTATTCCCTTTCTCAGTCAGATCGAAGAGTTTTAATACTCTTTTCAGTTTATTTTTCTACTTCACTTTGAAATCATTTGAACATTTCAAATGAATCTGACTTATATTTCATCAGATAGATATATCCATATCTAGATAGATCATCTATAAAAATAATGAAGTAGAAATATCCACCTCTGTCATCTGTGCTCTTTAGTCTACATACATCAATATGTACTAACCTAAAAGCTCAGTGGCTCTCTCATCTTTTCCATTTAAAGATGATTTGGTTATTTTACCAAGAAGATAGGACTTACAGGTTGGAAGTGATTCACAATCACTGACTTCGAGGATTTTCTCTTGAGTCAACCAGTTTATCCTATTCTTATTTATATGACCTAGCCTACAGTACCATAAGTAGATATCTGATGCACTATCTAATGTAAGGTGCTTGCCAGTAGAATAGACTACGTTAACAGATTGTGATAATATATACATATCATTGTTTAAATATCCATAGAAAATAGTAACAATATTCATAATGATATTACAAACTTATTTCTTTATTAAAATTTTATAATCTTTTTTGGCCAGAAGGCCTACAGAAATAATATTTTAAAAAAATTAGGATAGAAATAACAATCACTAAGAATAATGGTATGAGACTCAAATACAAGTTTTAGGATTCCTAAAGCTAGAAGGAATTGATCTTCCATCTCCATTATTTAGGAACATTTTACCTTGCTCAAAACTTCTACTAACCTGCAATTTCTGCAATGAATTATAAATATGGTAAGGACTATCGATATCCAATACCCAGTCAGTATAATCACAAATAAAAAAATTATAACGAGTTATCATATAAATACATTGCCTAGCAATAGCTTACTTCTTTCTCTTCCTGTTTGAATCCAGAGAGGCAATGTACTGAGGACAGTTTCTCTTCTAGTGCTCCCCACTTCTTACAAAAGAAGCATTCAGCTTGACTCTTATTAGGCTTGATCTTCTCGATCTGGCCCTGCATAGATGTCCCAACCTGAACTTGCACCTTCTTTGCTTTCTTCTTCCTGTTCTTCTTTTCTTTTCTAAAGGGTTAAGAAGCAGAAGACGAACCTTCCACTAAATTCATTGATTCCTTATGGAGTTGGTGATCCTTCTTAAAGTTTTGAAGCAACCCTAGTAACCCATGTTAGTCTACTTTAAGCTTCGTCATTCTAAAATGAATGAGAAATGGAAGAAAAGACTTGGATAGCAAGTTTAGTATTGCATCTTTCCCAAACTGTTTATGCAAGAGAAAGTCGAGCTTGCTCAATCGCTTTATCAGCTCGATCATGTACAATACATGATCAGTGACAGAGGCACCATCCCACATCTTGAAGTTGAAGATGGCACAACTAGTCTTATGCCTCTCCACGTCATCGGATGTGCCAAAGAAATTCTCCAACACTTGAAGCATATCCTTTTGCTGAGCCATCTCAAATCTATGACTGAACTCATAGCTCATGGCAGCCAACATAATACAGTACACTATGGTTCGATCACTAAGTCACTTCTAGTAAGTATCTCTGACTATTCCACGTGCATTGATAGTTGGCTCCTCAAGTGCAGGATCCGTCAACACATATAGGATCCATTCATACTCCAGGACTATCTTCAACTTTTGGTACCAGCTATCGAAGTTGGATCTTACCAACTTATCATTATCCAACAATGATCGGAGCGATAGAAAAGTAGCCATATATACACAAAGAAAAACTATAATCTAATTAGTAATTGATTCATTAAATCTAAAGATTTAAACTTTAGTCAAAAGGTTCTTCCACTATTTTATTTGAATTGGTAGCCTCTACCTCCAATTCAAGGAATTATTCTAATTTCTTAGTGGGTACGAGAATCCACATAAACTGCACACGAGCCCAATTTTGGTTGGCCAATCCATATACATCTAAAGATAGGTTCATAACCAATTATTTCTCCAAATAATTTTTAGTAATTAATTTTTTTTGCTCCAGTTTCTAATCAGTAGGCTTTGGTCTCCATTAAAAAAGTTCAATTAGATCCAACCATTAACATGACCATACTTGGCCCATCAAATCAATAAATGATTAGGTCCAACTTTGGTTGGCTAACCTAACCACTATTTAGAAAGATGCAGCCAAGAAATCATATAATGAATGATAAATTTCATTAGCTGATAAACACCAGACCTTTGGGCCTCAAATGATTATCCAACTAGTGGACCCATTATCATCCACTTAATGAAAGACTATGATTTAGTTATCATAATAACTATTTCATTTTAAAGACCTAATAATTTTAGAGGATTTAATTTGAAGATTAAGAAAGGTCAGATGAACCAGCTTGTCATAATCCTCCCACTGACTTCACCAAGCCAGCTTAAAGGAGACCATTAATAGACTGGTATAGGAGCACCTAAATCAGTCACACTGATTTACCTAGTTGATATGGATCAGCTTGAATAGTCAAGTGATCTGATCAAAACATAATTTTACCAAGAGATCAGGTAAGTTCGATCAGTGGTAGGGTCTGCCAAAGCTTGCCTTAGACATCATAAAAAATGGTCAGGTAAGTGGGCTATCAATTAAAGACTATGGTCTGATTTACCTTAGACACCAACTAATTTAATTAGTCTTGATTAGATCAACCTAACAGTTCGTGCTAGACCACGTAGTCAAGAATTAAGTCCATCTTGGGTTTCATTAAAGACATGGACTTGGTCAACTACAACTATTGTAATTGATTTAGAGAATTCTTGATCTAATCTAAGACAATAATTGATTAGATTTAGTTAATTCTTTAATTAAGTTCATTCTTTAATCTAACCCTAGGTCTAATCCAATTAATGAATCTAATCTCTACTAACACATTTAACCCAATATGTTATGATTTGTGTCTTAGGATCTTCAATTCATAATCCTAGATCCTAATCAAATAACTTCTTAATTCTTAATTAAGTTTTGAACTGAGGGTTGGGGTTTGGCTTTTCGAAAATAATTTTTATATTTATAAAATATTTTTATAACATGGTTTTATCAACTAAGTTGTATATTTGATTTATAATCAATATGCAAGTAAGATAAGCATGAAACTATTTTAGATCTAATCTAAATAGATTCATGTAATTGAAATAGTTTCAACTATAATCAATCTTAAATTATCTTAAATCAAATCTAACACATTTATGATAATCAAAATTAGATTAAAATATTTTTAATTAGATCATAAAATTTTTTACATCTAATCTAAAATTTTATAATCAATATTTCAAATCAGCACGTACTAGGACAACCTCTCTACTATAAGAGATAAACCTTACAGCATGACAACCTTATAATCAATCCATGCAATCTAAAATTTTTATTTTTAGATCTAAAACTATTTTAAATCTATTAAATTATAAATAAAATTAGATCATATCTAATAAATTTATGATTAGAGATAGATCTACATGAACTTGGAAAATCTCTTCACTGTAAGGGATAAACCTTACAGCAGGACAACCTTATTATAATCAGTTCATGTAATCTGATTTTAAATTTTAGATTTAATAATTAGATTATAAATTAGATCTAATCTAAAAAATAATCTAAACATGCTCAAATAATTATGTAATAATAAACCTGTCTCTGATACCAATTAAAGAAACCATATCTAGGATTTCAAGGATAGATTTTGAAACTTCTCAAGATCAGATAGTAAAAAACTAAAATTAATTAAAATTAATTTTAAATATTAGATAATATCATAGATCTAATATTCTATTATATGATCATGGCATATCATTAAATCAAAAATTAAATACAAAAAAAAGAACAAGTGTTGATCATATCAATATAGAGCTATACTAGATCAGAATTATATAAGTAATAGGAGATGAGATCTTTGTTACCTGTGCAAGTTAGATATTCAAACTTGCTGATCTAGGCTTGAGGATGATGTTGCAAGCTACACACACGTCCGACCTCTAGGAGTCATTCACATGAGCCCAAGAATCACGATCAGAAGTTCTGATATAGGAAATCAGCATGGTATGCTAGTACTATGTTGATTCTTCTTCGATGATCGATCTGGAACCATCTTCTTCAAATATTGAACTCTCCAATTTTCAAAAGAAATAAAAAAAGATTTTGAACCTGAGATACCTCTCAAAAATCTTTAAAGGAGGAAGAGATCAAAGAAAAACCCTAGAAGAAGAATCCTTCTTCTTCTTCTTGTTTTCTCTTAGCTAGACACATAGATTGGTGTCTATGAAATCCCAATGCCCAAGAACTTTTTCTCCCTGATTTTCACACACCCCAAAGCCCTCTCAATGATCTAAAATTTTACCAAAAATTAGCCTAAAATTCATCCTAAATAATAAGTTAGGACAAACTCCTTATCTAGGTTAAATACCTAGCAAAAAATGTCCAAGAAGGGCAAGACTTGGGGTGCCCAACTCTTAGATGCCCCCTCCTTCTTTTCTACCATGGATCACTAACAAAGGGTGCATAATATGTGCCATAAAACCCACAAAAATTTCAAAAAAAATCTGAATAAAATCGACACCATAAGGGAAGAGTTTTGATTTCCTAAATTTCTATCTCATAAAATTTGAAATCCAAACTAATTTCTACTTTGACTTGGTCCACAATCACATTCCATGTAAGAAAGAAAGAGAAAAAGCTCTAGGCATGTATGAAGGTCTAGGGAGAAGTGTTTCCATGCTTAAAACCCCTAGAAAATAGGGTGGAGGGGGCGTTGGGAAGCCAAGTAGTGCAAGGAGAAGGGAGTCCTACTCACACTAGGACTTCCAATTTTACTTCGTCAAATAAGTTATTTAAACCAAATTAAATCAGAATCAAATCATCCTAATTAAAATAGATCTTAGCCCAATTAAAAATCTAATTAAATTAGATTAAATCAAAATTAAATTAAATTTAATTTTTTAATCAAATTAAAAATTGGTTTGATACTAGTCCTAATTGAACTAGGACTAGTTCTTTCTTGTAATTAGCTTATCTAATAAGCTAATTGGACTTAATCCAATCAAGTCCAAATCAAATCTAACTAAATTATATTTAATTAGACTTAATCTTAGTTCTTAGGTTTAATCAAATTAAGCTAATTAGCAATCAAATTACTAATCAATCCTCCTACAACACTTGCACTAGGTTAAACATCAATCGTATTAATCGTTTAAGCTTAGAACGATTCTTAATCATTGATCAACCATCCAATTAGATCATAAACTCTAATATATGTGATCTTATAGGTCTGAACCTAAGCTGGTAGTATAAAACTAAATTTCTATACCAATCGAAGTAACCATCTAGCAATGGTACTCGATGGTCGGATAGGCTGAATATACAGAACAACATGTTAGGAATTATATCCTAAAACCAATCATCTAGATTGTAGATAGTTGAGCTAAATATAATTATATTTAAATTATTAATAAATAAAATTATTATTTTAGTTTTTTCATTATTTTGTGCATCTTTTTGTAATGAACTCTTCTGTGATGAAGTTCTTAGGACTATTTAGACTCGACAAAGAAGGTTTTGTCGTTTAGTCCTTAAATTAGTTCATGACTAAATGATACGCTGTTACTCAGGATGACAACGTATCGAGTGTAGGTCATTGTGTGCCATATGTATTGGTTGTCCTCTTAACCAAGAAGTATGAAGATACTGTTATGGCATGCAAGTGAAGTGTAGGGGTACATTTCACTGAACGTGATCTAATTATGGAGCTCTCTACTGTCAAAAGTTGCTCGTGAAGGATATGGGTATAAGTGTCCTTAGATTTGAGACAACCACGGTGACTTGCAAGCAACTCACTGTACTTAGATATCGGATTATCTAAATTTTTAATTTAGTGATGAAAGGCTACTGGGTGTAGTAAAATACTTATGTAGTCAGTGTGTGTCAAAATGGGATTGACCCCTCCAAGTGTTGGAGCAAGTGCATCACTATATTTTAATTTAACAAACCCTCGGTTGGGGTGGTCCATGTGATGGACACTAAATTTTGAAATATAATATGGATGAATTTTTAAGGTTGACAGTAAATCCTAGATCATCCTTTGAGCATCGAGGTTAAGAGGATGAATTATATGATAACCATATGCCATAGGTTCATCATTATTGCATTATGATTTTTTGATCTATTCAGACGTCGGGTAGCATTGCTAGATAGTCATATCGATTGGTATAGAAAATTAGTTCTTATACTACTGACTTAGGAATCGAATCTATGGGGTCACACATATAAGAAATTCCTATCTGATTTGATGGCTGATCATTAGTCCTAATGACCTCGGATACTATGGTCAAGAGTTTCACTGGACTGAAACTCTATGACCAGGAGTCTCACTAGACTGGAACTATCTTTATAGGTCCCACTAGATTGGGACTCAGAGTCTTACTTATCTGAGACTCTCTGATCAAGAGTTTCATTGGACTGGGACTGCGATCAGGAGTCCCACTAGATTGAAACTCTATCTTTATGGATCCCACTAGACTAGGACTCAGAGTTCTACTTATCTAAAACTCTTTGATCAAGAGTCTCACTGGTTTGGAACTCTGTGATCGTGAGTTTCATTCATTTAGAATATTGGGTTCAAGAGTCCCACTGGTTTGAAACTCTTTAAGAGTTTCATGTTGATGGGACTCTATTTTTCGGACACCCACCCGATTGAAATTCTAAATTTTTGAAGGATTAATTAGCAACTCGATTATTGATTAGTTTAATTTGATTGAGCGATGAGGATTTGATCAAGTCCGATTGAATTTAATTCAATTGGGTTTGATCCAATCAGGTCATAAGATGACCTAATCGCTTCGAGAGTTTCGATCCTGATTTGATCAGGACCTGAATCTAATTAATTTTTAATTTAATTAGAAATTAATTGGTTTGGGTTAAGCCTAATATGATTAGGTTTGATCTAGTCTAATATAGTCTAAATTAATTAGTTTGGTTGAAATCAATTAGGACCAAGTCAAATAAAGTTTGAATTCAAACTCTCCCATGCGCCCACCATCTTTGACCTTTCCACACTTGTTCCATGCTCCAAAATTTTTGTATGTAACTTTTCTCATGCCTAGAAGGTTTCTGTGCCCCCTCTCTTATCTACTTTTGATCTGGTCTAAGGGTTGGACTGGTTCAAAGATAGTTGAATTTTGAATTCAACTTAATTGGTTGAGTAGTTTGAACCCATCCTTATCCTTATCTGATTCCCACGCCCACCAAATATTTTCACCTAAATTTTTTGTGCATTTCAAAGAGTGGATGTGTAGAAGAAGAGTCCTTCTATGCATAAAACTCCTAGGGTGGGTGTTGGGAATGGGATAAGCACTTGCTTGAATTTTGAATTCAAGCAAGTGGTTGAAACTACTTAACCTCCCTCTTCTTATCCAATCTCACACGGCTTTCCCATGGATTGCACAAAACTTTTAAAGGGTATTTTTTTTTGTGTGTGCATGAGAGAGGAGTGAGCTACATAGAGGGATTTCTGAGAGAGAGAAAATCTGAGAAGGGGGGCTTGTCCTGTGCGTGGAAGGGTCAACTATAGTTCTTGCACCAACTTTTATGACATGCCTCTTCTCAATTTTTTTCCCCTTATGTCATCCATCTTAAGAGAATCTAAGGTAGGTGTATGATAGAGGAAGAGTCCTTCTTCCTGTGAAAATTTGTTTCACAAAAAAACTCCAAAGAGAGAGGGTGTGAGAGGGTTTTCAGCCTATCATAGTTTTTCGGTGAGTGCAAAACCCTAAGGTTGGGATCCTAGGTTCGGGTGGAGAGATCGAGTGCTGTGAGCATCGGATCACCACCAAACTTTAGACACTGACTCATCATCCTCCATACTTCATGTCTTGATTTTTTGGAGTATCTAGGAAATCAAAAACAAGGCAATCGATTAGATCGATCATGATCGGCCATCAAAGGTCTCGGCGAGGAGTTAGCACTCCGATGGAGTTGATCGGGACCAGGAGCTCTGTGTGGATCAACTATAGAGGTCAGACAAATGTGTGGCTACAGCATGATACCTTAGCTTCTTTTGATGGATTCAGATCATAGAGATCAGCTATCCGCATATAGGTATCGAGTTCTAAACTCATATCGATCAGCAGATTCGATTTGCTGATCGATAGCATTTAAATTTTAAATTACATATTAGCATGTCTAGATCTTGAGTAGGATTTAAATTGATTAGATCAATGCATGTAGTAGATTAATATTTGATTAATTTTAGTTTTTGCTGCTTTAATTTTAAAAAATATTTTGAAAATGCATGCTAAAAATCCTACTCGATTTTCTTCAATGGTATCAGAGATAGGTTGCTTGACATATCTAATATATAATTAGAAATTAAATATTAATATATTTGATATGCTTAATCTAGATAACTTAGTAATCGAGAATGAATGAGCTACCAAGCTATTCAATCATAAGGGACAAGTATGGTTTAAAGGCCATGTCCTCCCATTCAGTAGAGATCCCTTATGATGGTAGGGATGCCACTGTGAACTCATTCATTAAGATGAATAGTGAAAGAATTTTAATGATTAAAATTATTTCAATTAAAAAATTAAATATAAATATATTTTAGATTAAATCTAAAAGATTGATTCATAGTTTAATTTTCATTATATTTTATTTTCTATTTAAAACTAGAAATAGGTTGCTGTTTAAGAAATGAGCCAACCCATTTCTAAAATGAGTCGACCCATTTGAAAAACAAAAAATAAAAATCTTTTAAAATTTGAAAACTATTTTTGAAATGCCGAACCCTAACCCATCAGCCCAAAAACTTAATTAAAAAAATTAAGTGTTGTCTTCTAGGTTCTAGAATTATGAATTAAAGATCCTAAGACAAAATCATAAGACTGTTGGTTAAAGGGTTAGATGAATTAGGTTCATTAATTGGATTAGATCTAAGATTAGTTAAAGAATGGATTAATCTAGAGTAATTGATTAAATCTAATCAAGTATTGAATTAGATTAGGTCAAGGACACTCTAGAATCAACTCCAATAGTTGTAGTTGGACAAGTCCATGTCTTTAACTAGACTAAGATGGACTTGATTCATGGTTATTTGGTTAAGCTCGATATTGCTAGGTTGATCAGATTAAATCTAATTAACTGATTGATGTCTAAGATAAATTTGGCAGTCTAAATCAGTAATTTTTAATTGAGAGCTACTCACACTGATTCGATCTTTGATGAGTTAATGACATATCCCTTTCACTGATCTCACTTGCCTGGCCGACATGGTCGATTGGGATTTGATTAGATCACTTGATAATTCAGACTGACCCATATCATTAGGAATCAGTTTGATTGATTTCAATTAGGCCCATGGATCTAAATTGATCCTAGTCCTAACCTATTGACTTGATGAAGTCAGTGGGTGGACTTGACTTGGTGAAGTCAGTAGGAAAAATTTGGTCCATGTCCTTTCTATCCTTAAATCACATATAAACTAAATTCTCTAAATTATTAGATCCTTAAAATGACTAAGTTATGGGGATAACCGAATCATAGCCTCCCATTAAGGTGAATAGTAATAAGTCCAATTTTCTGGGTGAACATTGGAGGTGCCTTACACCTGATGTTTATTTGGATATTGAAATTATTGTACATCATATGATGATTAAGTCGCACTCTTTTAATGGTGATCAGGTTAGCTAAAGCTTTTCTCGAGCCTAGTTATCATTGGTTTGATGTACCAAAGTCAATCATGTTAATGGTTGGACCTAACCAGACCTTTTCAGTGGAGGCCATAGCCTACTAATTTGGCATCTGGGGTAAAACCTAAATACTAAAAATTATTTAAAAAAATAATTGATTGTAAACCTACCTATAGATGCACACGAGTTAGTCAGAGCTTTTCTCAAGCCCGTATATAGTCTATGTGGATTCCAATACCCGCTAAGGAGTTAGTGTAATCCTCGAATTGAAGGTAGAAGCTACCAATTCATTAAAAATAGTGAAAGAATCTTTAAACTAAAGTCCAAGTCTTTAGAATTAATTAATTCGAGTACTAATAAAATTTCATATTTTTCTTTCAAATAATTAGAATGGCTAGAGTTAGTCCGCTCCATTTACTATTGGACAGTGGCAAGTATTTAGGACCTAAGAACAAGGAGTCTAGTATTGACCCTAATAAGGCAAATCCAAAGAGGTATTGTCCTCTTAATCCAAATAGGCTGAACAGAAAAAATCAGCAAGTGATTGCTAGTCAAGGCTGTTATATGATAACATCTCGCAATTTTTCCATATATGATACATCTATCTAGGTATTAGATATCGAGAGTCCGATTCATATATGCAATTCATTGCATGAACTTCAAATTAATAAAAAATTTGAGAATGATGATAGATTTCTTAATATTGGAGATGGAAGTCAAGTTCCAGTCCTAGCATTGAAAACTCTTGAACTATTTTTCAAAAATAATAGTATCATTTTAAGTGACTGTCACTATTGTCCATCTTTTATGATGAACATAATATCCGTTGGCCTTTTGGCCCAAGATGGTTATAGTTTATCAATAAAGGGACATCATTGCGATATCATTATGAATGATGTTACAATGATGCAAGGATAATTAAGAAATGATATTTATATTTTATCATAGCCTATTAGTGTAATGTACACATTGAATAAACGATCAAAACTAGATAATGTCACTAATGCTTATCTTTGGCACTGTAGGCTCGATCATATAAATAAGAATAGGATTAATAGGTTAGTCAAGAAGCGTATCCTTGATATTGATAATTATGAATCATTGAATACTTGTGAGTCCTATCTTCTTGGTAAGATGACCAAATCATCTTTTATTGAAAAGAGTGAGCGAGCCACTGAGCTTCTAAGTCTAGTACATACTGATGTATGTGGACCTATGAACATATGTATTAGAGGTGGATTTTATTACTTTATTACATTTACTGACGATCTATCTAGATATGGATACGTCTATCTTATGAAGAATAAATTTGATTTATTTGAAATGTTCAAATGATATCGAAATGAGATAGAAAAATAACTTGAAAAGAGTATTAAAACTCTTCGATCTAAATGAGGAGGTGAATACCTTTCCAATGAATTTTTGATATATCTAGGAGAGAATAGAATTATCTTATAATGGACCTGTCCTGGAACACCACAATATAATGGTGTATCTGAAAGGAGGAATCGAACCCTATTGGATATGGTTCAATCCATGATGGGGTTTACAAGTCTGTCAATTTTATTTTGGGATTTTGCACTAAAAATTATCTATTTTATTTTGAATAATATTTTGAGCAAGTCTGTTGCAAAAACTCCATATAAGATATGGACTGAGCGTAAGCCAACACTCTCTCACTTTAGGATTTAGGGATGTTCGGCTTATGTTAAATGTTTGTAGCCGAAAAAGCTTGGACCTAGGTCCAATAAATGCTTGTTCATAGGATATCCTAAGAAAACTAGGGGTTATTACTTCTACCTTGTTGAAGAATAAAAGATGTTCGTCAACAATAGAGCAGTCTTTTTGAAAAAGAAGTTCCTTAGTGAAGGAACAACTACCTCTAATATTGAACTTAATGAAGTTTGACAGATAGAAGAACCGACATATTTTAGTGAACCTACAGAACTACATTTGATAAGATCAAATCCAGAGCCTATTGAAATGGCACCAAGAAGATTCGATAGAGTACTGCATCAATCGGACAAATACTATGATTTCTTGGTCGAGAATGATGATCCTATCAAACTTGATGAGAACGATGAGGATTCAATTACCTACATAGATGCCATGTAGAGATCTGACTTCGATATATGGCTGAAAGTCATAAAATCCAAAATGGAGTCCATGAAGGTCAACAGTGTATGGACACTAGTTGATCCACCTGAAGGGATAAAATCCATTAGGTATAAGTAGATTTTCAAAAGAAAATGGGTAGTAGATGGAAAGGTGAAGACCTATAAAATCCATCTGATTGTCAAGGGATATTGTCAGCATTATGGTATTGACTATGATGAGATATTTTTTCAGTGGCAATGCTCAAATCTATTCGAATCATGCTTGCGATAGCGGCATACCTAGACTATGAGATCTGACAAATGGATGTAAAAATAGCTTTCCTAAATGGAGAGCTGGATGAAGAGGTGTATATGATATAGCCTGAGGTTTTCATATCCACAGATGAGTCTAAGGTGTGCAAGCTTCAAAGATCCATTTATGGATTGAAGCAGGCATCGCAAAGTTGGAACATGCATTTTGATAAAGTAATCAGAATGTATGGCTTCGTTAAGAACGGAGAAAAATCCTACATATATAAATGGGCCAACAGTTCTTTTGTTGTATTTTTTGTACTGTATGTTGATGATATTCTCTTAATCGAAAATGACATCCCTACATTATAGGGAATAAAAGTTTGGTTGTTGTCTCAATTCTCCATGAAGGATTTGGGAGAAGCTTCCTACATCCTAGGGATGAAGATCTATAGGAATAGATCTAAAAGGTTGCTAGGATTATTCCAGTCCACATATATTGATACCGTGCTAAAGAGGTTCAGCATGGAGAATTTTAAGAAGGACTATCTTCTAATAAACCATGGAATTTCACTCTCGAAGAGGGATTATCCAACAACTCCTCAAGAGAGAGAGAGCGTATAAGTAGAATATCATATACTTCGACAGTGCATTCTATTATGTACGCCATGATGTGTATGAGATTAGACGTGGCATACTCACTAGGGATAGTGAGCAGATACCAGTCTGACCCAGGTGAGAATCATTGGAAGGTTGTGAAGACAATCCTAAAGTATTTGAAAAATACCAAGGACCAGTGGCTCATCTATGGAGATACTGACTTAAAACTTATGGGATATACTAATTTTTATTTTCAGTCAGATCATGATGATAGCAAAAGTATATCAGGTTTTGTGTCTATCCTAAATGGTGGAGCGGTCTGCTGGAAGAGTTTCAAGCAGCACACTGTAGCCAATTCTGTGTGCGAGATGGAGTATGTCACGGCATCTGATACTGTGAAGAAAGCTATGACTGCGGAAGTTCATCGGCAAGCTAGGAGTGGCACCCTCCTTGGATGGTCCGATTCTGCTATATTGTGATAGCACTGGAGCCATAGCTTAAGTGAAGGAGCCGAAGGCACATCAGCATACCAAACATATTCTGCGTTGCTATCACCTTGTACGAGAAATCATGGAGCGAGGTGACATCGAGCTTCAGAAGATCGACAAAAAGAAGAACGTGGCTGACCCCTTTACTAAAGCTCTAGGAATCAAAGAGTTCGATAATCACAAATGGAAGATGGGTATTCGATACTGTTCTGAGTGGCTTTAGTCTAAGTGGGAGTTATTAAGAATTATATCCTAAAGCCAATCATTTAGGTTGTAGATGGTTGAGCTAAATATAATTATACTTAAATTATTAATAAATAAAATTATTATTTTGGTCTTTTCATCACTTTATGCATCTTTCTATAATGAACTCTTCTATGATGAAGTCCTTAGGGCTATTTAGACTCGACAAAGGAGGTTTTATCGTTTAGTCCTTAAATTAGTTCACGACCAAATGATACGCTGTTACTCAGGATGATAATGTATCGAGTGTAGATCGTTATATACCATAAGTGTTGGTTGTTCTCTTAACCAAGAAGTATGAAGATACTATTATGGCATGTAGGTAAAGTATAGGTGTACATTTCACTGAACGTGATCCAATTGCGGAGCTCTCTACTGTCAAGAGTTGCTCGCAAAGGATATGGGTATAAGTGTCCCTTAAACTTGAGACCACTATGGTGACTTGCAAGCAACTCATTGTACTTAGGTATCAGACTATCTAAATTTCTAATTCAATGATAGAAGGCTACTGGATGCAGTCAGGTACTTACGAAGTCAGTGCGTGTGTCAAGATGGGATTGACCCCTTCAAGTGTTGGAGCAATTGCATCACTATATTTCAATTTAGCAAACCTCGATCGGGGTGGTCCATGTGATGGACATTGAATTTTGAAATACAATGTGGATGAATTTTTAGGGTTGGCAGTAAATCCTAAATCATCCTTTGAGCATCGAGGTCAAGAGGATGAATTATACGATAACCATATGCCATAGGTTTGTCATTATTGCGTTGCAATTTTTTAATCTATCCAGACGTCGGATATCATTGCTAGATGGTCATATCGATTGGTACAAAAAATCAGTTCTTGTGCTACCGGCTTAGGAATCGAACCTATGGAGTCACACATATAAGGAGTTCCTACCTGATCTGATGGTTGATCATGAGTCCTAATGACCTAGGTCACTGTGGTCAAGAGTTCCACTAGATTGAGACTTTATGACCAAGAGTTCCACTAGACTGAAATTCTATCTTTGTGGGTTCTACTAGTCCTACTTGTTTGGGACTCTCTGATCAAGAGTCCTACTGGATTGGAACTCTGTGATCAGGAGTTCCACTAGACTGAAACTCTACCTTTATGGATCCTACTAGATTGAAACTCAGAGTCCTACTTGTCTAAACTTCTCTGATCAAAAGTCCCACTGGTCTGGGACTATGATCGCAAGTTTCATTCATTTGGAACACTGGGTTCAAGAGTCCCACTAGTTTGAGACTCTTCAAGAGTTTCATGTTGATGGGATTTTATTATCTGGACACCCATCCGATTGAGACTCTGATATTTTTGAAGGATTAATTAGCAATTCATTTGTTGATTAGCTTAATTTGATTGAGCGATAAGGATTCAATAAAGTCTGATTGAATTTAATTCAATTGGGTTTGACCCAACCAAGTCATAAGATGACCTAATCTCTTCGAAAGTTTCGATCCTGATTTGATCTAGACCTGGATCTAATTAATTTTTAATTTAATTAGAAATTAATTGGTTTGAGTTAAGCCTAATATGATTAGGTTTGACCTAGTTATATATGGTCTAAATTAATTGGTTTGGTTGAAACCAATTAGGACCAAGTCAAATAAAGCTTGAATTCAAACTCTCCCATGCGCCCACCATCTTTGACTTTTCCATTCTTGTTCCATGCCCCAAAATTTTTGTACGTAACTTTTCTCATGCCCAGAATGTTTCTGCGCCCCCTCTCTTATCTACTTTTGACCTGGTCCAAGGGTTGGACTGGTTCAAAGTTAGTTGAATTTTTAATTCAACTTAATTGGTTGAGTAGTTTGAACCCATCCTTATTCTTATCTAATTTCCACGCCCACCAAATATTTTCACGTAATTCTTTTATGCATTTTAGAGAGTGGACACGTAGAAGGAGAGTCTTTCTGCACGTAAAACTCCTGGGGTGGGCATTGGGAATAGGATAAGCACTTGCTTGAATTTTGAATTCAAGCAAGTGGTTGAAACCACTTAACCTCCCTCTTCTTATCCAATCTCACGCAGCTTTCCCATGGGTTGCACACAACTTTTAAAGGGTTTTTTTTTGTGCGTGCATAAGAGAGGAGTAAGGCTACATAGAGGGATTTCTGAGAGAGAAAATCTAAGAAGGGGGGCTTGTCCTGTGCGTGGAAGGGTCAACTATAGTTCTTGTGCCAACTTTTCTGACACGTCTCTTCTCAATTTTTTTTCTTTCTTATGTCATCCATCTTAAGAGGATCTAAGGTGGGTGTATGATAGAGGAAGAGTCCTTCTTCTCATGAAAATTTGTTTCACAAAAAAACTCCAAAGAGAGAGGGCATGAGAGGGTTTCCGGCATGTCATGGTTTTTTGGTGAGTGCAAAACCCTAGGGTTGGGACCCTAGGTTCTGGTGGAAAGATCGAGTGATGTGAGCATCGGATCACCACCAAACTTCAGACACTGACTCATCATCTTTCATACTCCATGTTTTAATTTTTTGGAGTATCTAAGAAATAAAAAAGAAGGTGATCGATTGGATCGATTATGATTAACCATCAAAGGCTCTGATGAGGAGCTAGCACTCTGGTGGAGCTGATTGGCACCAAAAACTTCGTGTGGATCAATCATAGAGGCCGAACAAGTATGCAGCTGTAGCGTGATACCACAGCTTCTTTCAAAGGATTCAAATCATGGAGATCAGCTATCCGCACATAGGTATCAAGTTCTTAACTCATATCGATCGATAGATTTGATTTGTTGATCGATCATATTTAAATTTTAAATTACATATTAGCATGTCTAGATCCTGAGTAGGATTTAAATTGATTAGATCAATACATATAGTAGATTAATATTTGATTAATTTTAGTTTTTACTACTTTAATTTTAAAAAATATTTTGAAAATGCATACTAAAAATCCTGCTCGATTTTCTTCACAACATTCTTAGAACCCATGTAGATATAGTTTCCATATAATTCATCCTCTTGACCAAAATATTCGTAGGATACCTTAGAGTTCAACTATCAACTCTAATTAAGTTATCCATATTGTATTTTAAAATATCAAATTCATCTGATAGATTATCCTGGCCAAGGTTTTGCTATATTGAAATACAATGATACATTCTTCTCCAACTCTTGCAGTGGTCAATTCCATTTTGATCACACTCTGACTTTGCAAGTACTTGACTGTGCCCAGAAGCCTTCCATTACTAAATTAAAAATATAGTTAGTCTAGTACCAAAGCATAGAAAGTTGCTTGTAAGTCACTGAGGTGATCTCAGATTTAAGGGATACTTATACCTATATTTCATTAAAGACATTCTCAATAGCAGAATATTCTAGAGTTGATCACGTTCAATAACGATTACCCATATATTTGATCTGTATGTTATACTAGTGTCTCCACATTTCTTGGTTAAGAGGATAACCAACTTATATGGCACATAGCGACCTATGCTCGATAGAAGCTGTCATTCTAATTAACAGCTTAGTCATAAACAGTTTTAAGGACTAATTGATAAATCCTCTCTTTATCGAAGCTAAATAATCATAAAGACTTTATCACAATAATAAAGTTCATTAGAAGATGAATACTTTATGATGAAAAATATAAAAAAATATATTTTATTTATTAATAAATTAATTATAATTATAATATAACTCAACCATCAATAGGCTGATGATTGATTTTGGGATACATTTTTCAACATATATGTAGTCTATGTGGATTCTAGTACCTACTAAAAAATTAGGATAATTCTTCAAATTGAAGGTAGAGGCTACCAATTTGAATAAAATAGTGGAAGAATCTTTTGATTAAGATCCAAATCTTTAGATTTAATGAATCAATTACTAATTAGATTTTGATTTTTCTTTTATGCGGATATGGCTACTTTTCCTTCGCTTCAATCATTGTTAGACAATGATAAGCTGGTGGAACCCAACTTCGATAGTTGGTCCCATAAGTTGAAGATTATCCTGGAGTATGAATGAATCTTGTACATGTTGACAGATCCAGCACTTGAGGAGCTAGCTATAAATGCATGTAGGTCAGTCAGAGACACTTACCAAAAGTGGCTCAGTGATCCAACCATGGTGCGCTGTATCATGCTGGTGGGTATGAGCAACGAGTTTAGTCGTAAGTTCAGGATAGCTCAGCCAAAAGATATACTTCAAGTGTTGGAGGAGTCTTTTGGCACACACAATGACATTGAGAGGCATAAGACTAATTATGCTATCTTTAATTCCAAGATGAGGGATGGAGCTTCAATCATTGATCACGTAATATACATGATCGAGCTGATGGAGCATTTTAGCAAGCTCAATTTTTTTTCTGTATGAGCAGTTGGAGAAAGATGCAATACTGAACTCGCTGTCCAAGTCTTATCTCCCATTTCTCACTCATTACATAATGATAAAGTCTGAAGTAAACTATCACGGGTTACTTGGGTTACTTTAGAACTTTGAGAAGGATCACCAGCTGTATAAAGAGTCGGTGAATGATAAGTGGGAAAAATATACTAATAAAAATATTAAATTATAAAATAAATTAAACTATTTCTTTAGAAATTGATATTTTTATTAATCTTATATAGGAAAGAAGGCCATCAATATGAGGTTCTTATTTTTTTGGTTCAGATGAAATAAATTTCAGACGAAACGGACTTCAAACGAGCCCAAAATTAAATTTCAAAAAAAAAATCCGGTCCGGTTCAAACCAGTTCAGAAAATCAGCTCAGCAGACCGTCTGATTCGACCACACCAGTAGATCGACCCGCTAATGCAGTGCTGACGATAGGCTGACGTCAGCATTTTTCACGGTGCATGATGGACCGACTTGAGGGCATTTTGAAAATTTTACATGAAGAAGCGTGCTCCGATTGGCTGAAGAATGCGGCGATCCACGCAACACCGAGCTCATGCATGGTCTATAGAGGATAATTTGAGAATTTTGTTTGATCCAATGGGTGCCTTTCACTGGAATTTGATCGGATGGTCGACATGCATGCGCTGATGAACGGCATCCATAGCTCTCGGTCGAGATCCAACGACTGAAATTCATCTCGATGTTAAACTAAAGATCAGAAGCCTCCACTGTGCACGATCTGATGGTCCAGATTCAATCCAACGATTGATCCAATGACTGGCATGAATTTCGACTTGATCTAGGATATTTTAAAGGGTTTTTAAGAGATTTTTGGACCGTTTGATCAACATCTAACGGTCAGAATCATCCAGATGCTAATTTGAGTTGTTTTGGGAGTCTTAAATCTAATTTTCAAAGGATTTTAGAAAAAAATTCGATCTTTGAGCTATAAAACCTGCTATTGCTGTAGAAAAAAAAGGAGAAGAGAGAGAGAGAAAAAAAAGAGAAAGGAGAGTCAGAGAAATAAAAAAAAAAAGAAGAGAAAGAGAGGAAAGAGGTAGAAAAAGAAGAGAGATTTGTGAGAGAAGGAAAAAGGATTTTAATATTTTTTCTTTCGATAATCAGAATAGTGATCAAGAAGCTTCTTCTTCTTCATCAAGTTCTCCATACCAAGAGCAACGGACAATCAATTTCAGCAATCAAATAGTCTAATTTTTTTTATACTTTTTATTTTATTTGCTATTTTTGAACTTATTATCATGAACTAAATTTTTTTTTACTAAGGCTAAGGTGTAGCCACTCTTTTGATGCAATATTCAGTATGATTTATTTTTAATTTTAAATTTTATTCATAGGGAGTATATAAATCTGATCTTAATGCTTTTAGATTACTGACTATCTTCTAATTGATCTGATGAACATAGATGTTACAGATCAAGTACATCTATGTTATTACTTTTTGATTATATATCTTGTATTATGAATGAAATTAGAATTCATATGCATGCGGAAATTTTAGTGCACTTTGGATGCAGCGTATTTTAATTAGAAGATTTCACAAAACTTAATGCATTAATATTTATTTAAATTATACTTGGATCAAAGGATAATTAATAAATATTAATAGTTTTGCTATGTCTGGACCAAAGGGTAGTGAATAAATTACCACCGTCATATAAAATAAAATTAATCTAATAACCTGAATATTGTATTGACTGAGTTGGTGAACCGATTGCCTTAGTAACACATTGCTCTTAAGTTTAAAATCCTAATAATTATACTCTCTCTATTTTCTTAAAATTTTTAATTATTTTTTTTATTTTATTCTTTAATTTCTTATTCTCATAAATCAGTCTTCTAAATAAAGCATAGGAAAGAACTTTTCAGTACTTATTTTTCAATCCTCTAGGGACGATACTCTACTCATTCACTTTATTACTTGATCGACTGGTGTACTTGTCATAGCTATAAATTAGCACGCATCAAGTTTTTGGCACCGTTGTCGGAGATTGTGTCTAAAATAATATTAAAATTTTGATCCTAGCTTTACTTTAGAATTTTATTTTTAATTTTTATTATTTTAAAAAAAAAATTATTCAGTATATGACACATACTGGACATAGTAACTTACTATCTTTAGATCCAAAAATTGAAAGAACCATTAGAAGACTACAACAAAAAAGAAATATGGCAGCTGAAGATCCTAATGACATCAATCTAGGACTGGATATGATGATCGAAGGACAGCATGAAGCTATTCGATTAGTACATCATCCATTAAATGATTACATCACATCATCTATAGTCGATGCAGCTTCGAGCATCAGGAGATCGTCTATATGAACAAACAACTTTAAAATAAAACCGACGATAATCCAGATGATTCAATCAACTGTCCAATTCAGTGGACACGTGCATGATGATCCGAATGTCCATATTTCTAATTTTCTTGAACTTTGCAATACTTTTAAAATTAATGGGGTGTCGGATGATGCTATTAGATTAAGATTATTTCCTTTCTCTTTACGGAACAAAGCTAAGAGTTGGCTTCATTCTCTTCCTGCAGGTTCTATCATAACTTGGGATGTCTTAGCCCAAAAATTCTTAATCAAATACTTTCCACCTTCCAAGATTGCCAAGATGCGCAACGATACCACTTCCTTTATGCAGATAGATATAGAGACACTATATAAGGCTTGGGAGCATTTTAAGGAACTGTTGAGGAGATGTCTGTTAGATATATATACCCTAAAAGCCAGAATTGGCTGACGCTTGTAATACACTTCTAGGGGCAAAATTATAATTTTGACTATTATCAATAAAATAGATTATTTTCTATCACATATATGTATTTAGTGTCTGTGATACATCCTTTGAGCTAATGGTAATGATAATTCATATTTTCAAGAGTTAAAAATTTAAGATATGAATAATCATTATTAACTCATAAAATACTCCCGACCCAAAAAAAAATTGACTCATGCATAGTCTATAAATAAGACCCCACGCCCAACTCAAAAAAAAATTGAAAAATTTCCACACCAAGGCTTCCTCTCCTCTCCTCCTCCACGCCCAAACATCTTCTGCCTCTCCTCTCCACATCCCAAAGTAGTTTGGGTTCTTGGTTGGTGCAATCCAGACGAGAGAAAAGCGACAGAAAGCTAGAAGGCTGCGCTACTGCAAAGGACAACTGCTGATCTTCAAAAGGTATTTTGAAGATCCTCCAGATCAGATTCAGATCTGATTTTTAGAGACATGATAGAGAAGAAGAGGATCTCTAGATTCAGCCCAAGTGGATGCCAGTAGAGGCCAGGCACTTACATGGCTAGATTGAGAACCTTCCGCTGCTTACAGGATCATCAAATGGGTAATAGGATTACCCCACATCAAGGTAAGTTAAATTTGATTTAATTTATCTAGATTTATCTTTTATTATTAGAATAATAAGAATCAGATCTAAAATATCTCAGATCTAATTCGGATCAAAGAAAAAATTTTTAAAATATATCTCTTGATTCGATCAGATCTGAACGAACCTGATCCAAAAAATCAAGATTTTTCCTCAATGTCCACATCATCAACTACCTGTATGGCTTCAGGTACAAATTTTCTATAATGATTTATCTCTTACTAATCATTCTATGATTGATGCAGTAGCAGGAGGAACCATTAACCAAAAAATAGAGGAAAAAGCCTTCGATCTGATCAATGAGATGGCATCAAATAGCTATCAGTGGTAGATAGAATGCATGATGCCAAAAAGACTAGTAGCTGTACAGGGAGTAGATTACGTGACAACCTTACTAGCTGAAATTGTAGCCCTTAGAGCCAAAGTCAACAACTTAAAGGGAACAACTATGCATGTTCAGAGTATCACTTATGACCTGTGTGGAGGAGGACATGATACGAACAGTTGCCAGATAGGTAATCCTTTTGCAAAAATAACTGATACAGCTAATTATGTTGGTAATTTTTTCAGGCCACAATAAAACAATCCCTACTCCAATACATACAATCAAGGATGGAGGCAGCACCCAAATTTCTCATGGAGTAATCAAAATATAGCACAACAACAACCCCCGAGATTCTAAGTACCTGAAAGGAAGTCCAACATGGAAGAGCTGATGGTCAAATTTATGCAAAATCAAGAAGCAACTATAAAAAAATTTAGAAGCCAAACTTAGGCAGGATCAAACAACAGCAATTTGAAATTTAGAGATGCAAATAGGTCAAATGGCTAAAATAATCTCCGAGAGACCTCAGGGATCCTTGCCTAGCAATACGGAGACCAATCCACGAGAGCAAGTCAATGCTATCACCCTAAGAAGTGGTACAAAATTGGAGGAGCCACATCAGAAGAAAGAGACTGAAGAGCCAACTACAAACAAGGAACCATCAACTAAAATTCATCAGTCACCAAAACAACCAGCAGATGGATGGTTTTCAGGTATACGATTTATCGATCCAAATGTGAAGCCTTACGTGCCGCCACTACTATTTTTAGAGAGACAAATACAGCATCCAGATAAGAAATTTTCTAACTTTTTCAAAATATTAAAGAATTTACTATTAATATTCTTATTGTAGATGCTATCACTCAAATATCCAGGTATGCCAAGTTTCTCAAAGAAATCCTAACAAATAAGAAAAAGCTGAAGGAGCATGAGAGAATAAATTTGAATGAAGAATGCTCAGCAATACTTCAAAATAAATTACCATAGAAGTTAAAAGATCCAGGAAGTTTTACTATCTCCTGCATTTTTGGTGATTGTAGTTTTGATAAAGTTTTATGTGATTTAGGAGTAAGTATTAATCTCATGCCTTTTTCTATTTTTAGAAAGCTGGGTCTAGGAGAACCAAAGCCTACCACTATTACTCTTCAATTAGCCGATAGATCCATTAAATATCCAAGAGGTATAGTGGAGGATGTCTTGGTAAAGGTAAACAAGTTTATTTTCCCTATTGATTTTATTGTTCTTGATATGAAAGAAGATTATGATGTACCCCTTATTTTAGGAAGATCCTTTTTAGCTACTGGAAGGAGCTTTAATAGATGTTCAACAAGAAAAATTAATTCTTAGAGTCCAAGATGAATAAGTTACTTTTAATGTTTTCAAAGATACTAAACATCCTGATGATAATCAAACTTATTTTCTAATTGATATTATTGATAATTCAGTATATGAGAATTCTGTAGAAAATAGGTTTGAGACTATAAAAGCTAGCAATGTTAAATTGAAAGAGGACTCGACCAAACATGAAAGTATTCTAATTGAAGTGGCACCAGATTGATCCACTTTAGAACTCAAAGAAAGTCAAGTTAAAGACTATAAATCAAAACTACTAGATAGGTTGTTTCTTTTCTTTTTAGTTTTAATTATATTTTTTTCTTTTATTTTCTAGTAATTTGTTATTGCTCTTTTACTGCTTTGGTGTGTATTTTCAATTTTGCAAAGAAAAATCAATGAGAGCTCAAGCAAAATTTCAAAGCTCCAAAGAACCAGATTGAACCAAATCAGGTGTATTCCTTCCTATCCTTTATTGCACCCTTTATTTTTTTTTCTCCTTTAAGATAATGTAGAATAACTTAGGAGATAAAAAAATAATAAAATAAAATAATAATAATAATAATAATAATAATAATAATAATAATAAATAAATAAATAAATAAAAAATATGTATCAAGAAGAAAATCTTGAGCAAGATAGATTGGACAAGTGATAAAAGATAAAATTATTTGCTAATGAATGTAATGAGTTAAAGAAGTAGATTAGTTGGTCAACTTTTAGCAGCCTACTTAGGTCATTAAAAGACTATTAGCACTTCTAATTGCACATGCACACTAACAAGGCAAAGTAGGTATTGAATATAAGGTCAACTGAGGATTCAATTGTCACTAAAAATTGGTAATTAATATATATTCTAATCAAAAAAAACTTGAATTTAAGGAAAGAGCTACCTGCCTAAAAATAAAGTGCAAAAGATAGAGTATATGTGGATTGCCCAAAGCCTAGTAACTGGATCTCTGCACCTAGGTCAAGTATGAAAATTCACGTAAAATGGTGAAGAAAAGGCCAGGATGCTTAGCATAAAAAATAAAAAATAAAATAAAAAAGGAAGGCAGTGTGAAAGCTACCTTAATTCATGAGTATAAAATTGAGAATGTATAGAAAATTGACCAAAATAGGTGATAAGAGAGGATACTTTTGTTCTTTTAATTTAATACTAAAATGCTAAAGTTAGTCATCACGAACACAAGTGCTATAGATCTTTGATGTACTCTAAGTTTTTAATTGTATTGATTGAAAAATTTACTTCTGAAGCTCAATGCTTGATTAGCAGTATTTTCTAAACTTTTTGATTTTTAATCCTAGATTTTATCTTTGTGATGGATAATCTTATTGAAACATGATATTAAATAAAATATTGCTAGGAGACTTGCAATGACTAAATTGGAGGGTGTGATAAGTGGTAAAAATATACTAATAAAAGTATTAAATTATAAAATAAATTAATTTATTTTTTTAAAAATTAATATTTTTATTAATCTTATGTAAGAAAGATGGCCACCAATATGAAGATCTTATTTTTCTAATTCAGATGAAATAAATTTCAGACAAAATGGACTACAAACGAGCTCGAAATTAAATTTTTTTTTAAAAAAAACTCGGTCTGGTTCAAATCGATTCAGAAAATTGGCTCAACAGACCGTTCGATTCGATCGCACCAGTGGACCGACCCGCTGATGTAGCACTGACGGTAGGCTGACGTCAGTATTTTTGCGACGCATGATGGACCGACTTGAGGGCATTTTGAGAATTTTACATGAAAAAGCGTGCTTCGATTGGCTGAAGAATGCGGCGGTCCATGCAACACCGAGCTCGTGCATGGTCTATAGAGGATAATTTGAAAATTTTGTTTGATTCGATGGGTGCCTTTCACTGAAATTTGATCAGACGGTCGACACGCATGTGCTAATGAACAGTATCCGCAGCTTTCGATCGAGATCCAACGACTGAGATTCATCCCAACGTTAAACTAAAGATCAGAAACCTCTCCTGTGCATGATCTGACAGCCCAGATTCAATCCAACGATTGATCCAATGGTTGGCATGAATTTTGACTTGATTTGGGATATTTTAAAGGATTTTTAAGTAATTTTTGGATCGTTTGATCAATATCTAACAGTCAGAATCATCCAGATCCAAATGTGAGTTGTTTTGGAAGTCTTAAACCTAATTTTCAAAGGATTTCAAAAAAAATTGATCTTTGGGCTATAAAACTTGCTGTTGCCATAGAAAAAAAAGGAGAAGAGAGAGAGAGAAAAAAAAGAGAAAGGAGAGTCAGAGAAATTTAAAAAAAAAAGAAGAGAAAAAAAGGAGAGAGGTAGAAAAAGAAGAGAGATTATGAGAGAAAGAAAAGGGTTTTTAATATTTTTTTCTTTCGACAATCAGAATAATGATCAAGGAGCTTCTTCTTCTTCACCAAGTTCTCCACACCAAGAGCGACGGACAATCAATTTCAGCAATCAAACAGTCTAATTTTTTTTATGCTTTTTATTTTATTTGCTATTTTTGAATTTATTATCATGAACTAAATTTTTTTTTACTAAGGCTAAGGTGTAGCCACTCTTTTGATGCAATATTCAGTATGATTTATTTTTAATTTTAAATTTTATTCATGAGGAGTATATAAATCTGATCTTAATGCTTTTAGATTACTGGCCATCTTCTAATTGATCTGATGAATATAGATGTTATGGATCAAATACATCTATGTTATTGCTTCTTGATTATATACCTTGTATTATGAATCAAATTAGAATTCATATGCATGCGAAAATTTTAGTGCGCTTTGGATGCACCGTATTTTAATTAGAGGATTTTACAAAACTTAATGTATTAATATTTATTTAAATTATACTTGGACCAAAGGATAATTAATAAATATTGATAGTTTTGCTATGCCTGGATCAAAGGATAGTGAATAAATTAGAAGACTCCACCGTCATATGAAATAAAATTAATCTAATAATCTGAATATTGTATTGACTGAGTTGGTGAACCAATTACCTTAGTAACATATTGCTCTTAAGTTTAAAATCCTAATAATTACACTCTCTCTATTTTTTTAAAATTTTTAATTATTTCTTTATTTTATTCTTTAATTTCTTATTCCCATAAATCGATCTTCTAAATAAAGCATAGGAAAGAGCTTTTCAGTACTTATTTTTTAATCCTTTAGAGATGATACTCTACTCATTCACTTTATTACTTGATCGACTGGTGCACTTGTTATAGCTATAAATTAGCATGCATCAGTGAATATAGTGGGAGGTTCATCTTTTGGTTCTCGACCCTTTAAGAAGGGAAAGAAAAATAAGAAGAATAAGTCCAAGAAGATGCAAGTTCAAGCTGGAACATCTGTGTAGGGCCAGACCAAAAAGATAAAGTCTGATAAGAGTCAAGCTGAATGCTTCTTTTGCAAGAAGCGGGGGTACTAGAAGAGGAACTATCCTCAGTTCATTGCCTCCTTTGATCCAAATAGACCAAGAAAGAAACAAGCTATTGCTGGGCAAGGTATTTATATGATAACTTCTTGTAATTTCTCTATCTATGATATTACTGATTGGATATTGGATATCGGTAGTCCTTACCATATTTCTAATTCATTATAGGGATTGTAGGTCAGTAGGAGATTCAAGCAAGACAAGAGATTTCTGAACGTTGGAGATAGAAGACCAGTTTCAGTTCTAGCATTAGAAATCTTACAGCTTGTATTTGAGTCTCATACTATTGTTCTTAATGATTGTCATTTTTGTCCTAGTTTCTTATTGAATATCATTTATGTAGGTCTTCTGACCAAAAATAATTATGAAATTTTAATAAAGAAAGAATTTTATAATATCATTATGAATGGTGTTACTATATTCTCTGAATATTTGAACAATGGTGTATACATGCTATTATAACTTGTTAGTATAATCTATTCCACTAGCAAGCACTCTAGATTACATAATATGTCTGATATCTATTTATGGCACTGTAGGCTAGGTCACATCAATAAGAACAGGATAAACAGATTGACTCAAGAGGAAATTCTCGAAGTCAGTGATTGTGAGTCACTTCTAACCTATAAATCTTATCTTCTTGGAAAATGACCAAGCCATCTTTTACTAGAAAAGGTGAGAGAGCCACTGAGCTCTTAGGTCTAGTACATATTGATGTATGTGGATCTATAAGCACTAGCATCAGATGTGGATATCTCTACTTCATTACTTTCATAGATGATCTGTCCAGGTATGGATATGTCTATTTGATTAAACATAAGTCGGATTCATTTAAAATATTTAAATAATTCTGAAGTGAAGTAAATAAATAAACTGGAAAGAGTATTAAAATTTTTTGGTCTGATCGAGGAAAGGAATATCTTTCTAGTGAGTTTCTCACATATCTAGGAGAGAATGAAATTCTCTCCTAATGGATACCTCCAGGAACACCACAGCATAACGGTGTGTCTGAAAGAAGAAATCGAACTTTATTAGACATGGTCCGATCCATGATGGATTTTGCTAGCTTGCTGATATCCTTTTAGGGATATGCACTTGAATCGACTGGCTATCTGTTAAACAAGATTCCAAGTAAGTCTATAGTTAAAACTCCATATGAGATATGGACAAGGCGTAAGCTAGCACTTTCGCACCTTAGGGTTTGGGGGTGCCCGGCTTATGTGAAATGATTAGTCATCAATAAACTTAGACCTAGGTCTGACGAGTGCATATTCATTGAGTACCCAAAAGAGATCGAAGGATATATTTTCTACCATATTGATGAACAAAAGATATTCGTCAGCCTTAAGATAATTTTTTTAGAAAAAAAATTTCTTGGTGAAGAAACTGTTGCCTCTAAGATTGAACTTGATAAAATTCAACAAGTAAAAAGACTGACATCAATAGCTAAAGCTAAATTAGATTTGATTAGTACCTACACCATTAAGGCAATCTGGTATAGTACCGTATCAACTGGATAGATACTATGATTTTTTGGTCTGAAATGGTAATTCCATTGAACTCGATGAGAATGATGAGGATCTGATCAACTATATGGATGCAATGTAGAGATCTAATTTTGAGAAATTGCTTGAGATCATGAAATTCGAGATGGAGTCCATAAAGGTCAATGATGTATGGATATTGGTAGACTCACCCGAAGGGGTTAAACCCATTAGGTGTAAATAGATCTTCAAAAGAAAGAGGAACGCAGATGGAAAGGTGGAGATCTATAAAGCCCATCTGGTTGCCAAGAGATATCGTCAATGTTATGATATTGACAATGATGAGACGTTCTTTTCTGTGACAATGCTCAAATCTATTCGGATAATGCTTGCAATAGCTGTCCATTTGGATTATAAAATTTGGTAGATGGATGTGAAGATAGCATTTTTAAATGGAGAGCTGATCGAAGAGGTTTATATGATACAACTTGAAGGGTTCACATCCATAGATGAGTCCAAGATGTGTAAGCTTTAGAGATCTATTTATGGATTGAAGCAAGCATCTTGGAGTTGGAACATGCATTTTGATAAAATGATCAAAATGTATGACTTCATTAAGAATGGAGAAGAGTCCTGTATTTACAAATGGGCAAATGGTCCAGCAGTGATATTTCTTGTCTTGTACGTGGATGATATTCTCTTAATCAGGAGTGACATTCCTGCATTATAAGGAATAAAAGTTTGATTGTCATCTCAGTTCTTAATGAAGGACTTGGGTGAAGCATCCTATATTCTAGGAATGAAGATCTACAGGAATAGATCTAAGAGGATGCTTGGATTATCCCAGCCCACGTACATAGAAGCTATATTGAAGAGGTTCAGCATAGAAAATTTTAAAAAGGACTATCTTTTGATGGGCCATAAAATTTTTCTCTCTAAGAAGGATTATTCGACAACTCCTGAAGAGAGAGCATATGAGTAGAGTCCCATATGCTTTGGCAGTGGGATCTATCATGTACACCATGATATGTACGAGATCAGATGTGAATACTCACTAGGAGTAGTGAGTAGCTACTAATTTGATCCAAGAGAGAACCATTGAAAAGTGGTGAAAGCCATCCTTAAGTATTTGAGAAATACTAAGGATTGATAGTTGATTGTTCTCTTAATCAAGGAGTGTAGAGACATTGGTATAGTATACAAGTAAGATGTAAGGGCACATCGTCACTAAATGTGACTAACTCTAGAGTATTCTGTTATCCAGAATTGCTCTGATGGGATATAGGTATAAATATCCCTAAGACCTGATATCACCATAATAGCTTGCAAGCAACTCACTATACTTTGGTACCGAACTAACTAAATTTTTAATTCAGTAATAAAAGATTTTTGGGCATAATCAAGTATCTGCAAAGTCGATGAGTAATCAAAATGGGATGACCACTCCAAGAGTTGGAGAAGAATGCATCACTATATTTCAATATAGCAAAACCTTGGCTAGGATAATCCATGAGATGAATTTGGTATTTTAAGATACAATGTGGATGACCTAATTAGGATTGATGGTTAAACTCTGAGGTATTCTATGAGCATTTTGATCAAGGGGATGAATTATATGAAAACTATATCCACATGAGTTTTAAGGATGTTGTTCTATATATTCATCCTATCCGACCGTCGGATATCATTGCTAAATGATCATATGGATTGATATAAAAATTTATTTTTATGCTACCAGCTTAGGTTCGAACCTATGGAATCACACACATAAAAGTTTTTGATCTGATCGGATGGTTGATCGATGATTAAGAATCATTCTAGGGTTAAACAATCAATACGATTGATGTTTAACCTAGTGCAAGTATTGTAAGAGGATAGATTAGCAATTAAATTGCTAATTAAATTAATTTGGTTAAGCTAGAGAGCTGAGATTAAGTCTAATTAAATATAATTTAATTAGATTTGGTTCAGATTTGATTGGATCAAGTTCAATTAATTTATTGGATGAGTTAATTATAAGGAAGAACTAATCCTAGTTCAATTAGGACTTGTATCAATCTAATCTTTAATTTGATTAAAAATTAAATTAAAATTAAAATTGATTTAATATGATTTAATTAAAAACTTGGTTAGACTAAGATCTATTCTAATTAGGTTGAATTAAATCTGATTTAGTTTGATCTAAAAAATAAATTAGACCAAGTCAAAATAGGAGTCCTAGTATGACTAGGACTCCCTATCCTTGTGCCACCTTAGTCCCAACGCCCTCCCCATGCCCCCTATGGAATTTTGTGCATGAAAAACCTCTTCCTAGGACTTCATGCATGCCCATAGCTTCCCCTTCTTTCTTACATGGCAAGTGGTTATGGACCAAGTCAATTAGGAAGTTAGTTTATAATTTGAATTCCTATTGGATAGAGTTTTAGGAAACTCAAACTCTTTCCCTTGTGCCGCCCTCTACCCAGATTATTTTCTAATTTTTTTATGGGATATTATAGAGGATTTGTGCACACAAAATAGGTAGTTCACGACTGGGAAAAGAGAGGGGGCATCCAAGAGTTGGACAACCCTTGTCTTGCCCTTTTTGGACATCCCTTGCTAGGTATTTGACCTAGACAAAGAGTCTATTCTAACTCTCTATATAAGCAGTCTTTGTGCCTGATTTTTTTAGAGATTCTAGATCTAAGAGAGAGAGCTTTGGGCATGGAAAGATTTGGGCATAATTAGGCTTGGGCATGGGGTTTTGAGAAGACAAAATCCTAGTGTCTTGGTGAGAGAAACAAGGAAGAAGAAGGGTCTTCTTCTAGGGTTTTCCTTTAGATTTTTTTCTCCATCTTTTTATGGGTTTTTTTGAGAGGTGTCTCATATTCACAAGTCTTCCTCTTTTCTTTTGAAAGTTGGAGAGTCCAAATTTTGAAGAAGAAAGATTCAGATTGACCATCGAAGAAGGATCTGCACAATACTATCATACTATACTGATTTCTGAGCATCGAGGGCTCGTATGGATAACTTATAAAGGTCGGATGCATGTGCAGTTCAAAGTATCAATCTCAGGTCTGGATCAGTGAGTTAAAAAATTCAACTTGCAAAGATAAGGATGATATGATCTCCCTATTATATACTTGGATTTGATCTAGTGTAGATTTATGTCGATATGATTAACATGTTTTCTTCTCATCTTTTAATTTCTGATTTAATAGCATGCTTTAATCATGTAATAGGATCCTAGATCTAGGGCTATTTCTTGTATATTTATGAATTAATATGATTAATTCATCTCTTCCGCTGCGTAGATCTGAAAAGGTTTTAAAATCTAATCTTGAAACTCTAGATATATTTTCTTCACAGCTACCCACCTATAATCATTTGAATTCAGTCTGCTCAATGAGATAAGATTTCATCTAAAATAGGATATATATCAGACCTCCTCCAATCTTCTCACTACACCATCATGTGTTCTCCAACTGGCCGTTCTAATATTTCTAATCATACAGCTTGATCCATTCAGTACATAAACAGTGCCCTCACTGCTCTCAAAAGAGTTAAACTGCTCTTCTCTATAATAAACATGATATGTGCATGCAGCATCTAAAATTTACTACTAGAAATAAGTAGATATCTTATCAGATATTATCAGAATATCATCCTCTGACTCGCTATTAGCTGTTGCTGCAGTAGCCCTCATTCGATCCCTGAGCTATGGGCAATCTCTAACATGATGCCCTAACTCATTGTATTGGTAGCATCTGATCTTATTGAAATTTCATGTCTTAGACCTCGATCATCCTCCTCGCGATCCTCTACTACTCTGTCTATTGTTATCTGCTCCTTCAGAAATCACCAAAATCGAGCTACCACCATCTGAGCTTGAAGCTGGATTCTTTCTCTTGAGAATCTTATTCTGAAGAATCATCATAGTGACCTCGTCCATCTTGATAGTTTTCTTTTCTACTAGAAGAGCAGTCACCAAGAACTTATATGAAGAAAAAAGTGATGCTAGCAAGACCAACGTCCTAGTCGTCTTTTTAACCTTCTCACCTACACTAAGAAGATCGATGAGAATCTTCTAAAAGTGGCTGAGATGCTCCTGCACGCTCTATCCCTCGGTCATCCATATTTGGTAAAACTATCTCCAAAGAAAGAGGGTGTTGGTAAAGAAGTTCACTATGTACTACTCCTTGAGCTTCGACTATAGCATCGATGGAGAAGTCTCATCAAGTACATGAATCACCACCTCATCGACCAGGTATATGTGGATTGTACTAACTGTCTGTATCTATAGCCGCTCTCAAGTCCTCTTCTCTATGATGTCTGACTTTTTTCATTCAAGAGAGTATTGATCAATCCATTTTGAATGAGCATGTCCTTCATCCTTACTTACCATAAGGAGAAATTGCTCTTCCTATCAATTTGGTTGATCTCCACCTTGATTATGCTTGTCTTCTCCATCTTCTTTGATCTTGATCAATACTATCATGATCTGGACAACCATGTGTACTAGTATTGCTTGGCTCTGATATCAATTATTGGGATATCAGCTTGCTTTGATACTTATTATTGTGAAGTCTGGCCAAGACACCACCATCTTAGGATTTTCTCGATACCACTTGTATTGCACTCGATTACATGTCGATACCATAAGAGAAAGAAAGAAGAATAAAAGATAAGAGATAGTACACAATCAAGTATGTGAATTAGATCAAGGTCCACCTTCATGGGACGTGTAAGCTTTACTATAAGAGAAAGAAAATCGAAAAATACAAAAGAAACTTACCACTCAATTTTTGTACAAGAGTTTTTTAATAAGAAGCTCTAAACTCTTATAAAAACTCTATAAAATCTCTTAAAAAGTTTCTCAGCATCTCTAGGATGTCACTAGCTTTCCGACGCAATAAACGGTTCATTAATCAGAGTTATATAGACTCTAGAAATTCAAAAATAGTGTTTCAATAGGAAACACAGTCCCAAACATACTTGAGATCGCTTTTGGACCGTCTGATCATGACTGGCTCACTCCAGAGCCATCTGATCATACACACAATCTTCTAATCAAGTCTTAATTACATTTGATTCATCCAATTATGATTAGAAGCTCTCCTGGCCATCGGATCATGCAAAATAGCAATTCATCATGCTAGATCAAGCTCCAGCCATCTGATCACGATCGGCTCCTCTTTGAGCCATCAGATCATGATCGATCCAAAATGATTTGAAAATGGGTTATCAATCCATGCAGGCTGCTGTAGATCGACGGTCCACGATGGACAGTGTGGGCTGGATGCTTGCACAGCCTGCGTCCGCTCGTGCATGTGCTCGCATGCTTAGGTTGGCCCAGGACATGGCTAGCCCAACACCGCTGCATGCTATCGACCTGGGCTGCACCACTATCGGCTGGTGCCATCCTATGGGCCCCTCCATTGGGCTCGAGGATGGTGTTGCATTGCTCCGACCTTCCTTTATACGTAACTTCTCCATCTGGACTCTATTTGGGCTATTCTTGGGCTTGTTGGACTCTGTTCATCATCCTAGATCTTATTTTTGATTTATTATGGATCGAATTTTAAGATATTTTTCTCAACATCAACATCATTTGATAGGACTGCAACTTGCCAAAAGTTTCCTCTAGATCAATAGTGTGCTGCTTTGCTTTCGTGCTTTTGATAAGCATATCATCAATATAGACCTCCATATTGTGGCCTATTTGGTACTTGAATACTTCATTGACGAGGCACTGATATGTTATACCTACATTTTTCAAACCGAAAGGCATAATTTTATAATAATATAAATCTTTGTTGGTTATGGATGCAGCCTTTTCCTCATCTTCGGGTGTTATTCGAATCTGATTGTATCTTGAAAAGACATCCATGAAGCTTAATAATGGATGATCTAAGGTGGCATTGACAAGTTCATCAATCCTTGGGAATGGAAAGCTATCTTTTGGGCAAGCTTTATTGAGATCGGTGTTGTTGATGTAGATCCTACATTTGCCATTGGCCTTTCTAATCATGACAATGTTGGAGATCCATTCCAGATACCATGCCTCCTAGATGAATCCCACTATCCTCAGTTTGTCAACTTCTTCATCGATGGTACATTATTGTTCTGGGGTGAAGCTTCTTTTCGCTTGTCGCATTGATCGATATCTAGATTCATATTTAATTTATGAACAATGATGTGAGGAGAGATACCTGAATATCTGATGCCGCTTAGGCAAATACATCCTAATTGGCCTAAAGTAAGGTTATTACTATAGAATTTTAATCTTCATCGGAGATGGCTAGAGTGGGCAGTGCTAACTATCCCGATGGTGAGATCTACAAAAAGTTCTGATAGGAGATAGCTCCAGTGGGAATCCTTCGACACTTAAGTTAGAACTCTATTAAATAGAAATAGAGCATACCAGAGTTAAAAGATGTTCTACCTAAGAATCCTATTGAGGCCCCTATTTATAGACATGAGATAGAGTCATTCATGAGGTGTAATTCATGGGCGATTCTGAATGAATCGAATGCAACATGACAAGATTCATGATTGAGATCCTCAAGATTTGGCAGTAGTAGTTGCCTTATCCGGATCATGGTTAGCTGGAAAAAACTATCATTTGAGTTTGAAAGAGGACTTTGAATGAGCCAGGATTGCTAGTTGAAGTAAAGAGTCGAGGTAGGGTTGGTAAAAATTGAAGGCAAGTTGGGATTCATCTGAAGATGGGTCGACGATTAATTAGGAAGAAATGAGAGATCGATCCTTAGGCTTGTACAGGATGATTAGCCGAGGATAGGTCGGGCAACACCATAGAGGGTTTAGTTTGAACAAACAATGATCTCGAAATGATAATGGGTGTCAATGTCTAAAGGATAGAAGTCTAAAGGATAGATAACCATGGATAGGTCGGATGTCAAAGAAGGGTCAGCGGAGGGTGGTAGCAGTCTGACGGCATTGATAATCAAGGTGTCATCGATCAGCAGCTGAAAATACTGATTCGATTCGATTGAATTGGTTAGAAACTGAGGGGAGGTGGATGCTGATGATGATTCGATTAACACTAGCCAATCATGTTGGCATGCAATGTTTTGGGGGTGGTGACTATCATTCTATGGGTCAAAGAGGGGTCGGCTTGATACCGACAATAGATTGGCATTAATCTAGGCCACTGCCAAATCTTCATATAAAGCTTCCAAGTTCTAGGGTCTTCAGTGAGAACTGATTTACCCCCAACACTTGCCCTATACTCTCGAGTTCAGGTCGAAGTAGGCTTGGATGAAGGGAATAGATCGAGTCGGGGGTGCCGAAGACCAACAGCAATATTCTTTCAACTGAAATGATGTGTCTGCGGGTTTCGCCAAAAATGAAAAGTGGCACCAAAAGGTAATTATGGAGAGCTCTAATTTTGAAGGGCGGTTGGTGTTGTTTGGGCGTGCCTTTTTGAAATAGGATAGTTGACAAAATGCTTGGAACTAACGTAGAGGCGCCACATGGCAGCAATTTAATACCCAGGAATGATTTAATATCTAGCCATATCAATCCTTTTGTGCTTATAAATAGTGGTCCCATTTCTTCTTCTCTAAATCCTTCTATTCTCTCTCTCTCTCTCTTTTATCCTTCTTCCCTCTATTTGACTTGTGAGAGCTCCCATTGGCTGCTCTTTTTCCTATGTTTTCATGCTTTTTGGTCACTGTCGAGACCTCTTCCCTCTCTTCCAATCATTGTTAGGGTCTTCCTCATGTTCTTGTTGTTTTTCATCGCTCACGTAGTCATAGGTTGATCCTCTAACCTCACTTTTCTTGTGCTGTTAATCTCTCATTCCTTCTTCTTTTCTTTTCTTTTTTATTTTGCCTTTTTGATCCTTTTGTACTTTCCTAATAGTTGACTTTGGGAGTTCTGTCAAGGGCTGGTCTTTAGATTCTTCCTTCTCTTCGGGAGAAAATTCGGTAGAGTTGGATATCGGGCACAAGGTCGACCCAACCTTTGCACCCAGTACATTCGAGTCTTCTTTAAATTTTGATGATTTAAATGTGATCCAAGCCCAGTTCAGAATTTCTTCTGAATTTGAACTCGAGCTACCAGGGCCGAGTGGTCAAATTTGCACTCCGCCCCCAGATCAGCTCAGGCTTTATATATGAGGAAGCATTCCAGGCTGAGCTCAAACTTCCCCTTCATCCTTTCGTCATCGATCTTTTTCATTTTCTAAATATTTTCTTATGTTGCCTCATCCTTAACTCATTCTAATTTATCATCAATTTCCTAACCACTTATTTCTTAGCCGAGGTTAATCCAACCATCTCTCTTTTTTTATCTTTCTTCATCATCAAGAGCCATCCTTACTCTGAGGGCTGATAGTACATTTCCCCCAGAGAGCGATACCTCCTCTGATGAAAGGGGCTCCTTCCTCGATTCATGGATGGAAGGAACGGTTTTTGTTCATCTTAGGTCCTACTGTCGAGGGCTAGAGGATATCGAGTTGGGGTCGATCGAGGAACTCCATTATGGGGGAGATTCCTATTTTAGGAAGGGAGAACATGGAATGCTTTGAAATTCTATGAGAATATAAAATTCTTGCTTTAAAGCAACTTTTGTCCAAGTAGATCATATTTAATGTGGATTTAAGTCTGGCTAATCTTGGAGGTAAAACAGCTCTAGTCACTTTTAACATCTTCTTTTTTGTTCCAATTCTGACGTATTTTGTTCTAACACAAAAATGAGGCATGACGAACTCAAAGAATTGAAGAGGAGCATGGCCCAAATGAAGAAGGCCTCAGCAACTCCTGGGGCTCAGAACAAGCAAAAACCTGTCGAGGCTACCTTGGCATCACCCACCAGGAAGACTCCCGCTCCAATTGAAGTAGTTCTAGCCTTGCCGGTCTCTACCAAGCCAGTTAAGCCTGCAATGCTCCCTGCTCCTTGAGTAGCTGAGGGTCGGCGAGGCACAGCTCAAGCCAGTAAGGCCAAGCTACTATCCGTGGAGCCCTTCGGTGATAGGTCCGACTACTCCTTGCCATTGCTGTGTGTCTCCTTTGAGGACCCGTAGGTTAGTCACGATTTATTTGAAATGGGGCATGTTGATGATGATTTGGCCAAGATAAGAGGGGTGAACTTTTGGAAGTAGCAGAGGGAAGCTGTCACCACTGCAGTTCGAGTAAGCTTTATTTCTCTTTACTTTTTATTGAGGCCTTTCTCTCTCTTTTCTTGTTTGTTTTGATCTATTTCTCTTCTGGATTCAGATGTGTCATTAAGTGGCTGCTTTCACCAACACCATGAGAGACATTCTCAATGAGGCCCTTGATGCCTAGGAAAAATGCAAGGGGGCGGAAGTTGTTGTGGCCGAAGTGAGGTCAGTGAAGGAGGCATCCGAGGTAGAGGTCATTGCTTGAAAGGGGTGTTGAACAAGGTGGATAGTGAGTTGGCCTTAAAGAAGGGGAAGAGATTGGCAGTAGAGGCCAAAGTTACCAAGGTCAAGCAGGAGATGGAAGCGAAGGTTGTCGAGGCTGGTTGTGTGGCGGTGAAGGCTTTCAAAGGATCAAAGGAGTTTTCTACTGAAAAATATAGTTCAACATAAAAGCTTTCATCGCCGGGCAGGAGGACGTGTGCCAAAAGATCTCGACTCGCTATCTACACCTTGATCTTTCCTTTTTGAAGGATGGTGCTACCAATAATGACCAGCAAGCCTTCGACACTGTAGCTATAGAGGAACAACCATAAACTGATGATGCAACTGAAGCAGTGCTTGGGGATCCCTCTGCCGAAGCTCAGCCTCCTACATCTCCAGTGAAGGATTTGCACAGCCAATGGATGCGGCTCGAAGCTCTTCTGCCAGTCCACAAGTTGAGATCACTTGGACCTAAGTTATGTCTTGTATTTTTACTTTTACTTTTTATCAATGTAAAAAATAAAATATTTTTTATTAATAAAAATAGGAGTTTTTCTCTTGCCTTTTCTCCCATCTTTGGAGTCTCTTTCCAATTTCTTGATTCTTGTATGTGTTCCTTAATCAATTTAGTCAATATAAAAGTCCCAACCATTTGCTTGCATGTCTTCAAGCTGATCCCCTTCCTTGGGGTGTAACGATTAAGGCTTGTCTCGAGCTTCTTAAAAGGAAAGCCAAAGCTGGCAAAGAAGAAGGTGATTGAAGCCAAACAAAATTTTTTGTAGTTGAAGAAAAATCTCGATGAGGCCTCTGTGGAAATCAAGCATTTGAATTAGTTATTTAGGATAACACTAAGGCGCATGTTGTGAAAAAGAACCAGCTGAAGGAGAATTGTGAGCAATTGGCAAAGCTCACCGAGGAGAAGACTTAGGGATCGATGGTGAAGGTGGCTCGGCTCCAGATTGAACTTCATTCGGCATGAGGGAGAATTTCGACCTTGAAGCAATATATCGATTCTGATAAGGCTGCTGAAGAGGCCAAGCAGGGAGTTACCGAGGAGGTCGCCCAACTTTGAAACTAGTTGTGCTCTACTTAAGAGAAAATTACAAACCTTCGACATCACTTGCACTCTGCTGAAGAGGAGGTTGCCAACCTTCAACGCCGGTCTAGTGAAGAAAGAAAAATCCCAACAAGCACAAAACAAGCACCGAGTATTGGGGGATTGAATGTTGGTCACGACAAGAGTGAGCTGACCTTGGTCCAGAACCTTGCTGGTAATCTCTCTAAAAGTTTGAGTAAAAGTATAGCCAAACTGACCCGACTTTGTATCGACTTGGCGATGAGTGAAGCAGCTAGTAAGGAATCCAAAGCCGAGCTAACCCAACTTCGTGCTGACTTGGCAAAGAGTTTAGCATCCGACAAGGAATCTAAAGAGATAATCAAACAATTGGAGAAATTGTTGCTTATGATCTGGTGTGCTATGACTCTTGAGGTGTGTGATGTCTCAGCCATGGCACGCAAGGCCAAGTTCGATAGATGTAGGCATTTAGTCAAATGACTTTTTTTCAAAGTTGACCCATCTTTACATGATACTTCAAGTCTGAAACAAGTTGTGTTGGATGTCGTTCTATTAAGGTCACTGCCACCCGAAGTGCCTTGGAGTATTTGATTAGATCCCTTGTAAACCCATTTTTTTTGTCACTTTTGCAAGGTGATTCATGCTTTAAGTGTCAGCATTGTAACCTTTTGTATCTTGGTTGGTGAATAAAATGCACTATTTTAGAATCAAAGTTTCTTTTTGATCTTTAGCTTCATAATCTCTATGATTGTTGGAATGCAAAATGAATCTAGTACATCTTGATACTTGGCAAGTTTAAACACTTGCTTCACTTAGAATTTGCAGTCGAGTTCGCCTTAAAACCCTTTTCTTTTTCCTCTTTTTCTTCTTTTTTTTTTTTGTCTCCCTTATTTAAAACAAGGGTTTTCCAAGCCTATCTTATTTAAGAATGAGATTTTTTCTTGGTTTTTCTCATTTAAGAATGACGATCTTTCGAGCCTACCTCATCTAAGAATGATATTTTGCTTCTTTCTGGGGCTACCTCATTTAAGAATGAGGTTTTGCTTCTTTCTGGGGCTATCTCATTTAAGAACGAGGGCTCTCGGAAGATACCTCATTTAAGAATGAGATTTTGCTTCTTTCTGGAGCTATCTCGTTTAAGAACAAGGGCTCTCTGGGACTATTCATTTAAGAATGAGATTTTGCTTCTTTCTAGGGCTACCTCGTTTAAGAATGAGATTTTACTTTTTTTTGGAGCTATCTCATTTAAGAACGAGGGCTCTCTAGGGCTACCTCATCTAAGAATGAGATTTTGCTTCTTTCCAAGGCTACCTCATTTAAGAACGAGGGCTCTCCGGGGCTACCTTATTTAAGAATGAGATTTTTCTTCTTTCTGGAGCTACCTTGTTTAAGAATGAGGACTCTCTAAGGCTATCTCATTTAAGAACGAGATTTCATTTCTTTTTGGGACTATCTCATTTAAGAACAAGGGCTCTCTAGAGCTACCTTATTTAAGAATGAGATTTTACTTCTCTCTATGGCTACATCATTTAAGAATGAGAGCTCTCCGAGGCTACCTCATTTAAGAATGAGATTTTGCTTCTTTCTAGAGCTACCTTGTTTAAGAACGAGGGCTCTCCGGAGCTATCTTATTTAAGAATGAGATTTTGCTTTATTTAAGGGCTATCTCATTTAAGAACGAGGGCTTTCTGGGGCTACCTTATTTAAGAACAAGATTTTGCTTCTTTTCAAGACTACCTTATTTAAGAACGAGGGCTCTCTAGAGCTATCTCGTTTAAGAACAAGATTTTGCTTCTTCAATCTCCCTCATTTAAGAATGAGGATTCTACCCTCCGATGCTCATTTTGCCGAATGGTTGAGGCTGGATCATAAATATCTTATGTGGCTATCTGAAAATTAATTCGAATAAAAATTATCGTCTGAAAAAAGTTTTCTATATTAAGTCAAAATCATTGATAATATATTCATAGATTTTCAGCATTCCACGATCAGGATAAAGGGATCCCATCAAGTAGCTTCAGTTAGTAAGTGCCTGGTCTGATAACTTCTTCTACCTCATAAGGGCCTATCTAGTTTGGTGTCAGCTTATCTTGCATGGTTAGTTGCGAGATCTTTGCTTGGTGCAACACCAAGTCTCTAGCTCTAAAATGCTTTTCCTTGACTCAAGAGTTGTAATAGCGAGCCATCATATGCTGATATGCCATCATCCTAATTCGGGCTTTTTCTTGGGCTTCCTCTAATAGGTTGAGGTTCACTCGGATTTCCTCTGGGTTTCTTTGCTCATTGAAGTTTTCAACCCATGCCAAAGGCATCCATCTCAATGGGGACCATGGCTTCAATTTTGAATACCAGATTGAATGTAGTTTTCCCAGTAGGAGTTTGATGGGTGGTTCGATAAGCTCATAATACATGATGAAGCTCATCTACTGATAAGAGCATGATGTTGTTGTTAAAATATCATATTTATCCATTTAATTTTAATTTTTTAAATTAATTAAAAATAAATAGAAAGTAGTGAGTTGGATCAAATCAATAGAGAAGGTAGTATTTTAGTTTTGAAATCTTTGATTTTTATAAAAAAAGATTTAAAAAAATAATTAAAGTTAAAAAATAAAATAAAAATAAAAAGCAAAAATTAAACTTAGTATTAAGATCTACTAGTTAGATCTTAGCATCTACTTGCAATAAAATAAAAGGCAATAATTAAAGTATAAAAATTAAATTTTAATAAAAATAAAGAGCATGAATTTAAAGAGCATAAAAATAAACTTTGCATTAATTTAAAAGTTCATAATTTAAATACATAAAATTTAAAAAAAAAGAAAAAAAATAACAATAGCTAATTTTGATCTTGAATCGACGTCGGCATTGAGATGGTATAGAAGTCAGCTCCTCTTCGCAGCACTCGTTGCCTTGAAGTAGCCTCTAATCCAAGCATGGCTCTAATTTTTACCAAATTTCTTTTCATGATCGAAGATAGATTGATTTGATGGCTTGGAGTCCTTTAAGTAGATGTTGGAGGGCTGGAGGATTTTTTCTTCAGGCAATGTGGGACTAAGGGCCATTTTAATCATCAAAATAGAAAAAAATCCAAGTAAAATTTGAATTAAAATAGCTTTTGGGTGAATTCTGCTCTTTTGGGTGAACTCTAGCCATCAGATGGGGATCAAACAATCCTAAAATCATCAAAAATGGAGTTTTGAAATCCTAGATCAAGTCGAATTAATTTCTGGCCGTCCGATGGAGTTGATTTGGAGAAGATTGGGCTGTTGGATCTTGTTCTGGATGTTTTAATTAAGTCGAAAGCTTTTTGGACCATTAGATTGGAGTTTAGAGTGTTGTCGACCATCAGATCGCGATCAGGGAGAGCTGGGAAAATCGATTCAAAACTAGAAACGACCTCTGGACAGGCATCAATCTGGATCATAGGATGGCACAATTGTTGTAGCTATGGACCACATAGACCAGGTGCATTTGAAGACCAGACCAATAAGCGTGCAGCAAGTTCTATGAAATTACCATTTTGCTCCTATATGTCGTGATGAATTTTCTATGAACCTCTTAACAGTCTAGGTCCACCACGTGGTACGCGTTGATTCACCGAATGTTGTTGAGTTGGCAGTCCATGCCTAGTTTCATAAATCGATGGGCGGCTTTTGTGGCTTGGTCTGCTTGGACAGCTTGGCTTGGCGTGCTGGCTTGGCTGGGCGAGCCCGCTGAGCCATTTTTCTTTTTTTATTTTAATTTTTTCTTTAAAAATTCATATCTAGTTTGTTTTAGTTCTGATTTGCTCCAAACTTATTTCATTGTGATAAAAAAAATGAGCTCTTTTATTGATAATAATATTTTATTTTTTATTTTTATTATTTTTAATTAATAAAAATATTAATTTCTAAAAAATATATAAAAATTGATTATTAATTTTTAAAAATAAATATAAATTAATTATTAAATTAATATTTTTATTGATAAATTTATGATACTTATCACATCCCCCAACTTAAGCTTTGCTCGTCCTCAAGTAAAGAAAGAATTTAATTTTAGATATCTTTTAACTTTAGAGTTTCGAATTTTATCAAAGCTATTTCAAAATGGCTATTGATATTTAGTAGAGCATTAGTGAGGCATATCATTGGAGTATTAATACTTATCGATATAAAAATTAAGTAAAGAATATCAAATTTTTCTAAACTTTTTCTAATTGTCCCTATCTTTATCTTTGAATTATCTAAACTTTCATATGGATAAGCGTATTGCTACTTTCATATGCGAATATCATTGCTTACTTAGACAACAAGATCCGATTACTTGATGAAAAATTAATATATTTTTTTCTATTTTTTTTAACGTTGTACCACTATTGAATGCCTTAATTTCTTAAGCTTTCTATTTAATCCATGTAGTGAGTCTTGGGCCAATGACTCCTAAATTAGTTGGCTTTAAGGCACTAGGTATAGAATATCCCTCGAGCTTACTAACTCGAATCAAATAAGCTACGAGTTAAGACTAGCTTTACAATGAGCTTCTTCATTCTTTCCATCTTTTGATGTGAAACTCAATGCTTACTTAGGCAAAAAGATCTGATTACTCAATGAAAAATACTTAAAAATTAATTAATTTTTTTAAATTATTATAAAGAAATATATAGTTATCCTATACAAGCCCATAAAAAGTAGACTTTTCTTTGATGCCAATAGAAAAAATCAGAATTGCTCAAAAAAAAATTATTTATATTCTAGACTTAACTCTTTATTGCATTTTTTTAATACTTGATTCCTCAATATCTTATAAATTTTCTGATCTACGCATCAATTTTCTTTTAAAAATGCTTAGTTTAACTTAACTCTTAAGCATAATCAGGTATCTAAATGCTAAATATTAACTTCTCCAAGGACTTAAAAATTTATATATATATTATTATTCTTTCTTCCAACTTAATCGATATTATCCTCAATGGAGAAGAAAAAAATAAAGGGTGTAATAAAGAACAGAAAAGAATACACTTGACTTAGTATACTTTTATATATATATATATATATATATATATATATATATATATATATATATATATATATATATATATATATATATATATATATTGGTCCAGCTTATGCTTTTGAAAATTTGACTCTTCCTCCAACTTATTCAAAATATTCTAAAAAAAATAAACTAAAAAAATAAATTAAATGTAAAAAAATTAAATATTGGATTGCCTTCCAACAAGCGCTAAGTTTACCATCTTCAACCAGACACAATGCAGCTTACTATCCTATGTCAAATACTTGATTAACAAATTCCAACAATTTGGATTGCCAATCTCAGAAAAATAGTTTATGATTTCTTTATTGATATATTCATTTTGAATTATGAAAATATAATTCTTGATCCCTATCTTAGATTCTTGTTTATCAAGAATTTTTTCTATTTGTTCTTCTAAAATGCTCATATATTGAGTTTTTATATTAGGAGTTAAGTTTAATACAATGGGTACTGGAAGAGTGACTAAAGACGGCTTCAATTCTAGAGGTAAATTAATATGATCTTATTTAAATAACTTTGTTGATACTTCATTATATGTCTCTTGGTTTTTGTAAGAAGAATCAACTTCTAGGATTAAAGAAAGGACTTTAGGTTTATAGGTTTTGAATAAATCATCTGCTCTCTTATTCTCTTTATTCGATTCATTTAAACTGGAACCAGCATCAACACTAGTTCTGGGCTTAGGTTCTTCTATGTGGTTAGCCTTAGTACTAATCTTTTTTTTCTATATTCTTATTTTGGTTAGCATCAGTACTAGCCTCTATCACCTGGTCTTGATATGTGTCTATAAGAATTCTATAACTTTTAAGTTTAGAAATTACTTTAGCATTCTCTAATTAGAAATTTCTAAGTAGGACATTAGATTGATAATTTGGTCTAGATGGTTGGTGGACAATGGCATGGGTTGTTTATAAGATTCGGTTGGCTCGATAATTGACCTAGTTCTTTCCTCATGTTAGACTCAACTAATTATCCTATTTGAGCTTCTAACCTAACGATGGATTCTTGTAGAGTCAGAATTAATTGTTGAAGTTAGTTAAATCTATCGTCAGCTAGATTGGTCTATTGAGAAGGTGGGTATGATGGCTGATTATAATACGATGGCTGAGTAGACTAACTAGGCTGACCCATATTATTGGCATAGTTTTAACATTGAAGCTTATTTTGATAATTTGAATAGGTGAAATTTAGATCTAAGCTCGAGTCTGTTGGGATATCCAAGAAAAATTAGGATGGTTCCTCCAATCTAAGTTATATGAATTTGAAAAAATATCACTAACCAGCTTGGAGTAGCCTTATGCAACTTAGACTTATTCTTGGATGAAAGACAAAAATTATGCAGCCATAGAATATTCACTCACATGATGGATTGGGCTAGCATAGATTGAATAAGTCTACTGATAATTAGAAGATGATGTGAATTATACAGGAGATTATTAACCTAGGGTTAAAAGTTGATCTAATTTTTTGGTAAGAAAGTTCACTTTATTTATCAAATTCGAATCAACCTTAGAACTAAATTCTAGGTGTTTAAATTCATGGATCCCCACCTAGGTTTGGTAGAAAGATAACGAAGCATGGTTGATTGAATTTTCACTCAGGATTTCTAGCAAGGTATAAGCTTTATCCTCACTTTTGTTCATGAATGCACCTCCACAAGATGCATCTACCATCTGTCTATACTGGTCTTCTAAACCCTCATAGAAAGCTTGAACTATTTACCATTTAGATAGATCATGGTGTGAGCATTTTCTAATAAGTTTCTTAAGTCTTTTTCATGACTCATGAATTTGTTCTCCTGAAAGTTGACAAATCTAGTGATAACTCGCCTCATGATGTTGGTTTGGCTTATGAGATAAAATTTCTTAAGAAATTTACTTTATAATCCAACCTAGATTTTAATTGGTCTTCCTATTATGCCAAGCTAGTACTTGGCTTTATCTTTTAATGAAAAAAGAAATAGAATTAGTCTAAGGGCATCCTCAGTCAAATTTTGAATTTTCACCGTAGAGTAGATTTCTAAAAATTCATCCAGATGCTTATAAGAATCTTCATTGGTATTTTCATAGAAAGATGGGAGTATCTAAATTATGGTCGACTTGATCTCATAGTGGATTACATGGATATCAGGTAACTAGATACAAGTCGATGGGTTATAGGTGGAAGGAATAAAATATTCCTTCACCTGCCTAAGTGGGGTCTCTAAAATTTTCAGCCATTTAGTTATTGAATTTAATATTGCTCAACCATTTAATTTCATGATTGGATTCAACTAGGTCAGAAAATGCAATCTCCTATTGTGCATGTACTTAGTGCAATCCTAACGTGTGGTTCCATTTTTTAGATTTTTTTATTATTTTTTATTATTTTATTATTACTTTATTATTTTTTAAAAAAAATTATTATTTTTTAATTTTTTTATAATTTTATATTTTTTATATTTTTTATATTTTTTAATATTTATTATTTATTATTATTATTATTTTATTTTTTAAAATAAAATTAATAATTTTTTAATGATATTATTATTTTATTTATTTATTATAATTTTTTTATTAAATTTTTTTAATTATTTAGTATTTTTAATTTTTCTTAATTTTTTTTATTATTAATTTTTTATTATTTTTATTTTATTTTATTTTATTTTATTTTTTTGAAAGAGAAGAGGAGAAAATGAGAAGAAAAAAAGAAGAGTTCTAAAAAAAGGTCCGAAGGAGTCCTAGAGCTAAGAAGAAAGAGAAAAATTAGGATTTAATTAAGTTTGATGTTGGTTAGTAATCAAGTTAGGCAAACAATCCTAACTAAGGATTGTCCTAGATCTACACAGCTCCTAACTATCAAGGTTATCTTCAAGCCCTCCAATTGTAAGATCAGCCAATTAATTGGCTAGATAAGTATAAGGTCGGTGAAAGTCCTTCCGTTACTTATCTTAGATACCAATTATGGTTGGCCAGGTAAGCCAATAGAATCAATTATAAATCATCTTTCTTTGGATTCAGTCGTCCTTGAATCACTTTTCTTAGACACCAATCAAATTGACTAATTCTAATACGGTTCAATTTTTAGGATTTCTTATCCTATTAAGCTCGAGTTCCTAGGATCGATGTCTAATTGATTTTAATTTTAAAAGCTTAGATCAATACAGGATATTGGTTGGTTATTTATGGGCTAAGAAAGGATAATCAAATCTCCACATTATGTTGTTTAATGGATTGTGCCATTAAGTTAATTTAATATGAATATGCACAAAATTTTTTTTCAAACAATGGGTTCTATGCAATTTAAACTAGATGTATGCAACTACTTGAATTCTGAAAAGCTGATCTTGCCTTCAATAATCACCAAAAGGAATAAAAATAAAAATAAAACTAAAATGATGCATGCTCTAAGTAGTTAGGATTTCTAATCTTGTCATGAAGCTTTTAATTAGGTTTAAGTAGATATTTTTAAATTAATTTTAAAATAAAATAAATAATATTTTTTTAAAAAAAATCTAGAATTAGGATTGATCTCACTAAGCAGGATTGGAAGCTTCTTCCTAGCCCTAATCTTTTTGCTTTCTTTTTTTTATCTACAAAATAAAGAAGAAAAAGTTAGTAAGCAATATTAACAAAAAATTTAAAAAAATTAAAAAATTATTTATAATTATTTTATAAAAAATTAAAGAAATCAAAAAATTTAATGCTCTTGCCTTTTTCGATAATGGTGCTAAAAATTTTAATAAGAGCACGATGTTGTCATTAAGACACCATATTTATCAATTTAATTTTGACTTCTTAAATTAATTAAAAATAGGTAGAAAATAGTGAGTCAGGTCAAATCCATAGAGAAGACATTATTTTAATTTTAAAATTTTTAATTTTTATAAAAAAATAAAAAAAAAATTTGAAAAAAGAATTGAAGTTGAAAAATAAAATTAAAAATAAAAAATAAAAATTAAATGATGTAGAAAATTAAACTTGGTGCTAAGATCTACTAGTTAGATCTTAGCATCTACTTGCAATAAAATAAAAAGCAATCATTAAAGTGTAGAAATAAAATTATAATAAAAATAAAGAGCATGAATTTAAAGAGCATAAAAATAAACTTTATATTAATTTAAAAGTTCATAATTTAAATACATAAAATTTAAAAAAAAAATAAAATAAAATAGCTGATCTTAATCTTGGATCAACGTCGGCATTGAGATAGTGTAGAAGCCAACTCTTCTTTGTAGTACTCATTGTCTTGAAGCAGCCTCTAACCCAAGTATACCTCTAACCTTTACTAAACTCCTTCCCATGAACGAAGATAGATTGATTTAATGGCCTAGAGTTCTTTAAGTAGATGTTAGAGGACTGAAGGATTTTTTCTACAGGCAATATGGGACTAAGGGCCATTTTAATCATCAAAATAGAAAGAAATCTAAGTAAAATTTAAATTAAAATAGCTTGTAGATAAATCTGCTCTCTTGGATGAAGTCTGACCATCAAATGGGGATCAAACGGTCCCAAAATCGTCAAAAATGGAGTTTTAAAACTAAATCAGGTTGGATTAATTTCTGACCATCCGATAGAGTTGATTTGGAGAAGATCAGGCCATTGGATGTTGTTTTGGGTGTTTTAATCAAGTCGAAAGCTTTCTAGGCCATTGGATCGGAGTTTGGAGCATTGTCGGCCATCGAATTGCGATCAGGGAGAGTTGGGAAAATCGATTCAAAACTGAAAACGACCTCCACCATTGGATCTTAATAGGCATCAATCTGGACCATAGGATAGCACAATTCCTATAACTATGGACCACATAGACCAGTTGCATTTGAAGATTGGACCAATCAGCACGCAGCAAATCCTGTGAAATTACCATTTTGCCCCTATATGCCATGAAGAATTTTTTGTGAACCTCTTAACGGTCTAGGTCTATCACATGGCATGTATTGATTCGCCGAATATTGTTGAGCTGGTGGTCCACGCCTGATTTTATGGATCGACAGATGACTTCTACGGCTTAGTTGGCTTGGATGGCTTGGCTTGGCGCGTCGGCTTGGCTGGACGAGCCGGCTGAGCCATTTTCATTGTTTTATTTTATTTTTTTAAAAAAAATTCATATCTAGTTCGTTTTAGCTTCAATTTGCTTCAAACTTATTTCATTGTTCTAAAAAAATGAGCTCTTTTTATTGATAATAATATTTTATTTTTTTTATTTTTATTATTTTTAATTAATTTTTTAATTAATAAAAATATTAATTTCTTAAAAATATATAAAAATTGATTATTAATTTTTTAAAAAATATGAATTAATTATTAAATTAATACTTTTATTAATAAATTTATGGTACTTATCATACTTTCCAACTTAAATTTTGCTCATCCTCGAGTAAAGAAAAAATTTAGTTTTAAATATCTTTTAATTTTAGAGTTTTAAATTTTACTGAAGTAGTTTCAAAATAATCATTGATATTCAGTAGAGTATTAGTGAGGTATATCATTGGGGTATTAATACTTATTAATATAAAAACTAAGTAAAGAACATCAAATTTTTTTGAATTTTTTCTAAATTGTTCTTATTTTTATCTTTGAATTATCTAAACTTTCATATCGACAAGTATATTGCTACTTCTATCCTTCATTTATTGATTTTTTTATTCATATTGTCTATTTTTTGACATGAATATCATTGCTTATTTAGGCAACAAAATCTGGTTAGTTAATGAAAAATCAATATATTTTTTTCTATTTTTTTTAATATTATACCACTCTTGAATGTCTTAATCTCTTAAGCTTTCTATTTAATCCATATAGCGAGTCTTGGACTAATGACTTCTAAATCAGTTGGCTTTAGGGCACTAGGTATAGAATATTCCTCGAGCTTACTAGCTCGAATCAAACAGGCTAAGAGTTAAGACTAGCTTGACAATGAGCTTTTTCGTTCTTTCTATCTTTTGATGTTAAACTCAATGCTTACTTAGACAAAGAGGTCCGATTACTCAATGAGAAGTACTTTAAAACTAATTAATTTTTTTTAATTATTATAAAAAAAATATATAGTTATCCTACATAAGCTCATAAAAAATAGATTTTTCTTTGATGCTGGTAGAAAAATTAGAATTACTCAAAAAAATTATTTATGTTCTAGACTTAACTCTTTATTGAATTTTTTTAATACTTGATCCCTCAATATCTTATAAATTCTCTGATCTGTGCATCAATTTTCTTTTAAAAATGCTTAGTACAACTTGATTCTTAAGCATAATCATGTGTCTAAATGCTAAATACTAACTTTTTGAGAACTTAAAAATTTATATATATATATATATATATATATATATATATATATATATATTATTATTATTCTTTCTTCTAACTTAATCGATATTGTCCTCAATGGAGAAGAAAAAAATAAAGGGTGTAATAAAGAACAAGAAAGAATACACCTGATTTAGTATATTTTTGATGGTCCAGCTTATGCCTTTAAAAATTTGACTCTCCCTCCAACTTATTCAAAATGTCCTAAAAAAAAACTAAAAAAATAAATTAGATGCAAAAAAATTAAATATTGGTTGCCTCCCAACAAGCGCTAAGTTTACCATCTTCAGTCAGACATAATGCAGCTTACTATCTTGTGTCAAATACTAGATTGATAAATTCCAACGATTTTGGATTGCCAATCTCAGGAAGATAGTTTATGATCTCTTTATTGATATATTCATTTTGAATTATAGGAATATAATTCTTGATCCCTATCTTAGACTCTTGTTTGTCAAGAATTTTTCCTATTAGTTCTTCTAAAATGCTCATATATTGAGTTTTTATATTAGAAGTTAAGTTTAATACAATGGATACTGGAAGGGTGACTAAAGACAGCTTCAGTTCTGTAGATAAATTAATATGATCTTATTTAAATATTTTCGTTGATACTTCGTTACATGCCTCTTAGTTTTTGTAAGAAGAACCACTTCTAAGATTGAAAGGAACATGACTTTAGGTTTATAGATTTCGGATAAATCATCTACTCTCTTCTTCCCTTTATCTGATTCATTTAAACTGGAGCCAGCATCAGTACTAATTTCGTCAGGTTCTTCTATGTGGTTAGCCTCAATACTAACATCATTTTTTGTATTCTTATTTTAGCTAGCATCAATACTAGTCTCTATCACTTGATCTTGATATGTGTCTATAAGAATTCTATAACTTTTAAGCTTAGAAATTATTTTAACATTCTCTAATTGAAGATTCCTTAGTAGGATATTAGATTGATAATTTGGTCAAGATGGTTGGTGGACAATAGATAGATTGTTTATAAGATTCGATTGGCTTGATAATTGATCTAGTTGTTTCCTCATGTTAGACTCAACTAATTATCCTATTTGAGCTTCTAGCCTGGCGATGGATTTTTATTAAGTCAGAATTAATTGTTGAAGTTGGTTAAATCTATCGTCAGCTAGATTGGTCTGTTAAGAAGGTGGATATGATGGTTGATAACAATACGATGGCTGAGTGGATTGACTAGACTGACCCCTATTATAGGCATAGTTTTGATATTGGAGCTTATTTTGATAATTTTGAATAGGTAAAATTTGGATCTGAGCCTGAGTCAGTTAGGATATCTAAGAAAAATTAGGATGGTTTCTCCAATCTGAGTTATATGAATTTGAAAAAGGATTACTAACCAGCTTGGAGTAACCTTGTGCAACTTGGGCTTGTTCTTGAATGAAAGGTAAAAATTATGCAGCCAAAGGACATTCACTCATATGATGGGTTGGGCTAGCACAGATTGAATAAGTCTCTTGATTATTAGAAGATAATGTGAATTGTGCAGGAGATTATTGACCTAAGGTTAGGAGTTGATCTAATTTATGGGCAAGAAAGTCCACTTTATTTATCAAATTTGAATCAACCTTAGAACTAGATTCTAGGTGTTTAAATTCATATATCCCTGCCTAGGTTTGGTAGAATAATGAAGCATGGTTGATTGAGTTTTCACTTAGGATTTCAAACAAGATATAGATTTTATCTTCACTCTTGTTCATGAATGCACCTCCACAAGATGCATCTACCATCTGTTTATACTGGTCTCCTAAACCCTCATGGAAAGCTTGAACTATTTGCCACTTAGATAGACCATGGTGTGGACATTTTCTAATAAGTTTCTTAAGTCACTCTCATGACTCATAAATTTGTTCTCCTGGAAGCTGAGCAAATGTAGTGATAGCTTGCCTCATGATGTTGGTTCAGCCTATGGGATAAAATTTCTTAAGAAATTTATTTTGTAATTCAGTCCAAATTTTAATTGATCTTCCTATTATGCCAAGCCAGTACTTAGTTTTATCTTTTAATAAAAAGGAGAATAGAATTAGTCTAAGGGCATCCTCAATCAAATTTTGGATTTTTACCGTAGAGCAGATTTCTAAAAATTCATCCAGATGCTTATAAGGATCTTTATTTCATAGAAAGATGGGAGCATCTGAATTATGATTAGCTTGATCTCATAGTGAGTTGCATAGATATCAGATAACTGGATACAAGTCGATGGATTATATATGGAAGGAATAAAATATTTCTTCATCTACCTAGGTGGGTCTCTAAAATTTTCAGTCATTTGATTATTGGATTTAATATTATTTAATCATTTAATTTCATATTTGGATTCAACTAGGTCAGAAAAAGCAATCTCCTACCGTGCATGTACTTAGTATAACCCTAACATGTGGTTCAAATTTTTTTAGATTTTTTAATTATTTTATTATTTTTAAATTTTTTTATATTTTTTTATAATTTTATAATTTTAGATTTTTTTTAAATTTTTAGAATTTTTAAAATTATTTATTATTTATTATTTATTATTATTATAAAATTTATTTTATTTTTTTAGAAAAATTAATGATTTTTTAATAATTTTATTATTTTTTTATAATTTTATTTATTTATTTATTTATTTATTATAATTTTTATTTATTAAAAAAATTTAATTATTTTTATTATTTTTAATTATTTTTATTTTTAATTATTATTTTTTTAATTATTTTTATTTTATTTTTTTGAAAAAGAAGAGAAGAAAAGGAGAAGAAAGAAAGAAAAGTTCTAAAGAAAAGGTCCTAAGGAGTCCTGAAGCTAAAAAGAGAGAGAGAGAAATTAGAGTTTAATTAGGTTTGATGTTGGTTAGTAATTAAGTTAGATAAACAATCCTAACTAAGGATTGTCCTAGATCTAGAAAGCTTCTAACTACCAAGATTATCTTCAAGCCCTCCAAGTGTAAGATCAGCCAATCAACTGACCAGATAAGTATAAGATCGGTGGGAGTCCCCAGGTTGCTTGCCTTAGACACAAATTGTGCTTGGCTAGGTAAACTAACGGAATCAATTATAAACTATCTTCCTTTGGATCCAGTCATTTATGAACCACTTTTCTTGGACACCAGTCAAATTGATTAATCCTAACTCGATTCAACTTTTAGGATTTCTTATCTTATTGAGCTCGAGTTCCTAGGACCGATGTCTAATTGATTTTAATTTTAAAGAATTAGATCAATGCAGGATGCTGGTTGGTTATTTATGGGCCAAAGAAGAATGATCAAATTTTCATCTTATATTTTTTAATTGGTTATGCCCTTAAGTTGATTTAATATGAATATGCACAAAATTATTTTTCAAACAATGGGTTCTATGCAATTTAAACTAGATGCATACAACTAATTGAATTCTGAAAAGCTTACCTTGCCTCCAGCAATCACCAAAAGAAATAAAAATAAAAATAAAACTAATATGATGCATGCTTTAAGCAGTTAGAATCTCTAATCTTGTCATGAAGCTTTTAATTAGATTTAAATAAATATTTTTTAAATTAATTAAAAAATAAAAAAAATAATAATTTAAAAAAATCTAGGATTAGGATTGATCTCACCATGCAGGACTGGAAGCTTCCTCCTTATCCTAATCTTTTTTCTTTCTTTTTTTTATCTACTATTGGGGATAAATCTCCGCTTCCACCGAAGTCTAGTCTGATGCTCAGCCTAATGCAACCGGTAGTCACGAAAGAGCTTCAGCGAACGAGCCTTAGCCGAACTCCTTCAATCGATCAAGTCCCTTCTGAACTCCCCAGCGATCGAGTCTTAGCTGAATCCCTTCGACCGACCGAACTTCTCAATGGCCGAGCTTCAGTCGGACCCGTACGGGAGCCGAACTTCCTCTGTACTGTTAGATATATGTGCCCTAGAAGTCAAAATTGGCTGACACTTGTAATACATTTCTAAGGGCAAAATTATAATTTTGACTAATATCAATAAAATGGGTTATCTTCTATCACATATGTGTATTTAGTGTCTGTGATACATCCTTTGAGTTAATGGTAATGATAATTCATATTTTCAAGAGTTGAAAATTTAAGACATGAATAATCATTGTTAACTCATAAAATGCTCCCGACCATAGCATCATCACGAGGATGGTGATTGATTCGAAAGGTTGGTGTACAATCACTTCTCTTTAGTAAATGAGTTTGAGTCTATGGTGTGGAGACACTGGAGCGAGAGTACAGGTACTTGTTAGAGAACGAGGGCACTGAGCATGACCATCTCGAGTAGTCATTAGGGAGTCTACCTATTCATCAATGACTAACTCGATGCTACAGTAGTATGTCTGGTTCTTTGATCTGAGGTGCATCGGTAGTTCACCTTGAGGGTGTTATAGTTTGACTACGCCATTACTCGATCTCCTAGCCATATGGAACCCTGAGGTATATGTTGGCTATAACATGTTCATTGTAGGAACTGGATAGCATCAAGATGGAATCTATCTACCTCGGTGGTAGAGGAGCAGCCCTATGATGATCATAAGAATCAAGTCCAGAAGCCCATGGCCATGGCAGAGTGAAATAATAGAAAGAGTTTCTATTTAGATTTTCACATCGGACTTGAATCGAATAATTACATCATATGACAGAAACTAGGGTTTGACAAGTTCACCTTAACCCTAATCTGATCGGAGCTCAAGATAGAAGAACTTAATCACACAGGTAGCTGCACCAAGAGGTTCGCATTTAATTCTGATGGGTTGCCACCATATACTGCTAGGTGTCACTGATGGATTTTGGGAGCAATTAGAATGATTTAGATGATCGATCATTCCAGTTGTTCGAATCAGAAGAGTTCTGATCCATCGAAAGAAGTTTCGATGATGTCGATGATAGAGATCATGACATATCCCATTACCATACAGAACTGAATCTAACTGGGACACACAAACAAGGGTTTGAATCTGATGATCATCAGTTGAACTGATCCAGTTCAATTGATCTGAATGAGATTCAATTAGGTTCAAGGAAATCGTGCTAGCACTCGATTGAACCTAACATTCTTCTTTTGCTATCATAAATAGTTGTCCTGACTGAGTCAAAGGAGTTTGTGCTCGATCAGAGGCCTTCATACGGTCTGACTGGAGCTTGTCCAAGTTAGAAAAGGTTGTCTTATTTTGTAAGACATTATCTATCATTTTTGGTCACCTACCATTTCTCGTCCTTTGACTTTAGTCAAAAGTTGACCTTTGACTGGTCAAATGTTGACCAAGATACTTTGACTTTTGACCACATGTCATGCACCTATTGGAGGGTTAGTGGGGGCTTGTCCCTCTATCAAAACCTGGCAAGGAGGAGGGCGCACGCCTAGGGTGGCGTGTGCCCAATTTGGAGGCGCCAAGGAGTCCCTGTTGGATAGGGATTCCATCTTCTTTTTGGATTTTAATTAGCGTTCTCCTAAGAACTAGTTTTGACTAGTTTTAGGCATCCTCTAAGGAGGAATCTAGGGAACTCTATTCCCACTAATCAAATTTAGATCTGATTTCATAAAGAGTTGTGATTGGTTGGGAAGAAGAAGAGTTGGATCACAGATAGTCTATAAATAAGACCCTGCGCCCAACTCAAATTACATTGGAATGATTGAAAAGAATTCAATTCCCATGCCCCAAGGCCTCCTCTCCCCTCTTCCTCCATGCCAAACCCACCTTCTCCCTCTCCTCTCCACGTCCAAAGAGGTTTGGACTTTGGTTGGTGCAATCCAGACAAGAGAAAGATGACTGAAAGCTAGAAGGTTGCGCTGCTGCAAAGGACAACTACTGATCTTTAAAAGGAGTTTTGAAGATCCTTCAGATCAGATCCAGATCTGAATTTGGGAGACATGATAGAGAAGAAGAGGATCTCCAGATCTAGTCTGAGTGGATACTGATAGAGGTCAGGCACTTGCGTGGCTAGATCCAGAACCTTCCGCTGCTTATAGGATCATCAACGGATAATAGGATTACCCACTTCAAGGTAAATTAAATTTGATTTAATTTATCTAAATTTATTTTAATTATTAAAATAATAAGTATTAGATTTAAAATATTTTAGATCTGATCTGAATCAAAAATTTTTTTTTTTAAAATATATCTCTTGATCTGATCAGATCTGAACGAACCTGATCCGGAAAATCAGGATTTCTCTTTAACTGGTATCAGAGCCAAGGTTCTAAAAGTATTTAGATCTAATTTTAAATTTATTTTAATCAAAAAATAAGTGATTTCAGATGTCACATGAGATGTTATCAGATCTGAAATTCAAAAAAAATTAAAATTAAATGATTTGGATCTAAGATTAGAAAATATGCATGACTAGTTCTAAAATAGAATAGTTCTATAGAATAGTCTTATATGTTTTCAATTTAATTTGATTAAAATATATTTTAGATCTATTTATTTACTATTTTTTGATATTATAATGGTTATAATAATATCTAAAAAATAGTAAATAAAAATTATTTAATTTTAAATATCATATGAGATATGATTGATGCATGTCTAGACTAGTTGTAGAATAGTTCTACATAATTATCTAGATTAGAATTTATTTTAATTAGATCAATTTAAATCTAATTTTTTAGATTATTATGAGATAATTTAGATCTAAAAATATGCATGATTCGATACATGAGATGTATGCAAAATATGCCATGATTAGATCTAATTTGTATATGAGATATATGATATAGATCTAAAACTATTTTGTAGTATTGCATGTTCCTGATTAAGGCGTTCCTCTTGGCCGTCCGGTCATAAGAACGAAGAAGGGTTTAAAGGCCCTCTCTTCCCATTCGATGGGGTGTTCTTATGATGTGTAGGGGTGCTGCGTGTTCGTCCTTAATCAGAAATCCAAAACTTACTTTCTGCAAAACCCTAGATCCTGAAACCCTAGGATTTATTGTGCATATTTTGATTTATGAACCCTACTTAATTAAAAATTAAGATTATGGAAATATTAATTAGGTCTAAAATTGAGAATTTTAGATCTAAGACATATTCATAATACTGGGTTTGGGCTTGGGTAGCTCAATTAGGTCTAAGCGGTTGATCAAATCGAATCAAGAGTTGGTTAGATGGGATCAACAATGCTTAAATTGACCAGCCTAATAGGATTAAGTCTGGGTCAAGATCGAGTCACGATCAAGCAAGACCTAATTAGGCTCAGAGGTTAGAGTCTGGATTGTAGGCTAACCCAATTGGTTCTAACTCAACAATTTGGTGTCTAAGGTAAGTTTGGCACATACGACCGACTGGTTTTTAATTGGAAGCTACTCGACCTGAATGCGTTCTTGTACGAGTTAATGGCATATTCCTTCCACTGGTCTCACTTACCTAGGCCATATCTGTTGACACAGTTCTGATCTGAGGTGGTCAATAATCCGAGCTAACCCATGCCACTAGGTTAGTCATAATTGTTATGACTATGATAAGTCTAGTTTAAAGAGACCTGAATCAATTCTCCCTTAAGAAAAGATTAAGTCTGAGGTCTTCACCATTTATAGATGTGCGGGCCCTTCCCGGGGTTGATTGTTCTCGGACTGGATATAGTGGACTCAATTGCACCGAAAAGACGCAACCATGTCTATTAGGCATTGGATGCTATGGTCTGAAGAATGAGTTGAGCTCAATATTCTGGATACGGTGAGAGACTCAATTAGAAACTCAGTCTATGCAAATGGTGGGTCTGACTTAACTAAGGAGTGGATCAATATTTCGGATACGGTGAGATTCATGAATTAGAGATCAAGTTTGGGTGCACCATGATTAGAGAATCATTGAACAAGAGTTGTTCACTCATTGGCTAACCCATCACCAATAACTGTTAGGTGAGGTGATGAGTCAGTTGGTGAGACGCACCACCCACTAGAAATCATTAATCGTGGAGATTTTCGCATCTCTACAGAGGGAGTGTAGGGATCCGAGAAAATAGTGGGAGCTAATTTGTTTAAAAATAAAATCTCTAAAATAAATTGAGTTCAAGTCATAATTACAGTATCTAACTAGAATCTTTGACTCTCTACAGAAAAATGTCTGCGTCCAACCCATTGGCACGTATCCTGGACACACATAGACTGACTGGACCCAATTATAAAGATTGGCTCAGGAACTACAAAATTAGTTTTGGGTTCTGAGAAGTTAACCCATGTTTTGGATCAGGACCCTCCCACCTTACCAGCCCATCCATCTGTTGAACAGAGAGCGTCTCTGAAAAAATGGATAGACGAAGATAATAAGGCCAGATATTACATGTTGGGCTCGATGTCTGATGAGCTCCAGCACCAACATGAGGATATCGGGACTGCTCGCCAAATGTTGGCTCACCTACAGGAGATGTTTGGTGAACAGAGTCGCGCAGCCAAATATCAAGTCACGAAATGACTTTTTAAGGCTAAGATGCATGATGGGCAGTCAGTCCAAGATCACTGTCTGACAATGATCAAGGACATGGAAGAGCTTGAGAAGCTCGTGTGAAGTTAGACTTGGACCTGCAGAACGATATTATTCTGCAATCCTTGACTGATGCATGTGGTAATTCATGATGAATTGCCCATATGCATCAGTCAAGGATTGCAGAATAACATTGTTCTGCAGATCTAAGTCCAACTTCACACCGAGCTTCTCAAGCTCTTTCAAGTCCTTGATCATCATCAGACAGTGATCTTGGACTGACTGCCCATCATGCATCTTGACCTTAAAAAGTCATTTCGTGACTTGAATTTGGCTGCGCGACTCTGTTCACCAAATATTTCCTATAGGTGAGCCAATATTTGGCGAGCAATTTCGATATCTTCATGTTGGTGCTGGAGCTCATCAGACATCGAGCTCAACATATAATATCTGGCCTTATTGTCTTCGTCTATCCATTTTTTCAGAGACGCTCTTTGTTCAATGGATGGATGGGCTGGTAAGGTGGGAGGGTCCTGATCTAATACATGGGTTAACTTCTCAGAACCCAAAATAATTTTGTAGTTCCTGAGCCAATCTTTATAATTAGGTCCAGTCAGTCTATGTGTGTCCAAGATACGTGCCAATGGGTTGAACGCAGACATTTTTCTATAGAGAGTCAAAGATTCTAGTTAGACACTGTAATTATGACTTAACTAATTTATTTAGAGATTTTATTTTTAAATAAATTAGCTCCCACTATTTTCTCGGATTCCTACACTCTCTTTATAGAGATGCGAAAATCTTCACGATTAATGATTTCTAGTGGGTGGTGCGATCTCACCAACTGACTCATCACCTCACCTAACATTTATTGGTGATGGGTTAGCCAATAAGTAAACAACTCTTGTTCAATGATTCTTTAATCATGATGCACCCAAACTTGATCTCTAATTCATGAATCTCACTGTGTCCGAAATATTGATCCACTCCTTAGTTAAGTCAGACCCACCATTTACATAGACTGAGTTTCTAATTGAGTCTCTCACCATATCCAGAATATTGAGCTCAACTCATTCTTCAGACCATAGCATCCAATGCCTAATAGACATGGTTGCGTCTTTTCGGTGCAATTGAGTCACTATATCCAGTCGAGAACAATCAACCTCTGGAAGGGCCCGCACATCTATAATGGTGAAAGACCTCAGACTTAATTTTTTCTTAAGGAGAATTGATTCAGGTCTCTTTAAACTAGACTTATCATAGTCATAACAATTATGACTAACCTAGTGGCATGGGTTAGCTTGGATTATTGACC
>QRFJ01000091.1:134330-246344 GCA_006176705.1 Cocos nucifera | reverse complement strand
AGGATTACCAAATACAAGGTAAATTAATTTAATAATTTTATTAAATTTTATTTTATTATTAAAAATAATAAGAATCAGAGAAATATTTTAGATCTGATTAGATCAAAATTTTTTTTTTGAAATATATCTCTTGATCGATCAGATTGACGAACCTGGACCGGAAAATCAGGATTTTCCTTAACTGGTATCAGAGCCAGGTTCTAAAGTATTTAGATCTGATTTTAAATTTATTTTAATAAAAAAAATAAGTGATTTTAGATGTCACATGAGATGTGATCAGATCTGAAATCAGAAAAAATTAAAATTAAATGATTTGGATCTAAGATTAGAAAATATGCATGACTAGTTCTAAAATAGAATAGTTCTATAGAATATTTTGCATGTTTCAATTTAATTCTGATTAAATATATTTTAGATCTTTATTTACTATTTTTTGATATTATAAGTGTTATAATAAATATCTGAAAAATAGCAAATAAAAATTATTTAATTTTAAATATCATATGAGATATGATTGATGCATGTCTAGACTAGTTGTAGAATAGTTCTACATAAATTGTCTAGATTAGAATTTATTTTGATTAGATCAATTTAAATCTAATTTTTAGATTATTTATGAGATAATTTAGATCTGAAAATATGCATGATTTGATACATGAGATGTATGCAAAATATGCCATGATTAGATCTAATTTGTATATGAGATATATGATATAGATCTAAAACTTTTTGTAGTATTGCATGTTCCTGATTAAGGCGTTCCTCTTGGCACCGTCCGATCATAAGAACGAAAGAAGGGTTTAAAAGACCCTCTCTTTCCCATTCGATGGGGTGTTCTTATGATGTGTAGGGGTGCTGCGTGTTCGTCCTTAATCAGAAACCCAAAACTTACTTTCTGCAAAACCCTAGATCCTGAAACCCTAGGATTTATTGTGCATATTTTTTTATGAACCCTACTTAATTAAAAATTAAGATTATGGAATATTAAATTAGGTCCTAAAATTTAAGAATTTCAGATCTAAGATATTTCATAATACTATACTGGGTTTCGGGCTTGGGTAGCTCAATTAGGTCTAAGCGGTTGATCAAATCGAATCAAGAGTTGGTTAGATGGGATCAACAATGCTTAAATTGACCAGCCTAATAGGATTAAGTCTGGGTTCAAGATCGAGTCCAAACGATCAAGCAAGACCTAATTAGGCTCAGAGGTTAGAGTCTGGATTGTAGGCTAAACCCAATTGGTTCTGGACTCAACAATTTGGTGTCTAAGGTAAGTTTTGGCACATACGACCGACTGATTTTTAATTGGAAGCTACTCGACCTGAATGCGTTCTTGTACGAGTTAATGGCATATTTCCTTTCCACCTGGTCTCACTTACTGGCCATATCTGTTGACACAGTTCTGATCTGAGGTGGTTCAATAATCCGAGCTAACCCATGCCACTAGGTTAGTCATAATTGTTATGACTAATGCCAAGTCTAGTTTAATGAGACCTGAATCAAATTCTCCCTAAGAAAAGATTAAGTCTGAGGTCTTCCACCATTGTAGATGTGCGGGCCCTTCCGGGTTGATTGTTTCTCGACTGGATACAGTGGCTCAGTTGCACCAAAAGACGCAACCATGTCTATTAGGCATTGGATGCTATGGGCTGGAAGAATGAGTTGGGCTCAATATTCTGGATACGGTGAGAGACTCAATTAGAAACCAGTCTATGTAAAATGGTGGGTCTGACTTAACTAAGGAGTGGATCAATATTTCCGGATACGGTGAGATTCATGAATTAGAGACCAAGTTTGGGTGCATCATGATTAAAGAATCATTGACAAGAGTTGTTCACTCATTGGCTAACCCATCACCAATAACTGTTAGGTGAGGTGATGAGTCAGTTGGTGAGAACCGCACCACCCACTAGAAATCATCAATCGTGGAGATTTTCGCATCTCTACAAAGGAGAGTTGTAGGGATCCGAGAAAATAGTGGGAGCTAATTTATTTAAAAATAAAATCCTAAAAATTGGTAATCAAAATTACAGTATCTAACTAGAATCTTTGACTCTCTATAGAAAAATGTCTGCGTCAACCCATTGGCACGTATCCTTGGACACACATAGACTGACTGACCTAATTATAAAGATTGGCTCAGAACTACAAAATTATTTTGGGTTCTGAGAAGTTAACCCATGTTTTGGACCAGGGACCTCCCACCTTACCAGCCCGTCCATCCATTGAACAGAGAGCGTCTCTGAAAAAATGGATTGACGAAGATAATAAGGCCAGATACTACATGTTGGGCTCGATGTCTGATGAGCTCCAGCGCCAACATGAAGATATCGGGACTGCTCGCCAAATGTTGGCTCACCTACAGGAAATGTTTGGTGAACAGAGTCGCGCAGCCAAATTCAAGTCACGAAATGACTTTTTAAGGTCAAGATGCATGATGGGCAGTCAGTCCAAGATCACTGTCTGAATGATCAAGGACATTGAAGAGCTTTGAGAAGCTCGTGTGAAGTTGGACTTGGATCTGCAGAACGAATTTATTCTGCAATCCTTGACTGATGCATATGGGCAATTCATCATGAATTACCACATGCATAAACTTCAAAATTCCTTGGCCGAATTAATGAACATGCTGGTTACCGCTGAGCTTTCTATGAAAGGTTCTAAAGGCTCAGTTCTTACTATGGAACGGACTTCTTTAAAAAAAGTCTTATGAAAAGAAAAGGAAGTCTGTGAAAAAGCAAAAGGTGGAAGGATCAAAGAAGAAGAAGGCAGAACCGAAGAAGAAGGTCGATGTCAAAGGAAAGTATTTTTCATTGCAACAGCGACGCCATTGGAAGCGGAACTGCCCTCTTACCTGGCCACCCTGAAGAACAAGAAGGAAGGTCCTTCTGGAGGTATGCTCGTTATTGAGTCTAACCTTATGGTTTCTTCTGCATCCAGTTGGGATGCTTGACTCTGGTTTCTAGTGCTCATCTGTGCACTTCCATGCAGGGTCTTGAGGATAGCAGGAGCTGAGGGATGGAGACATGATCCTATGCATTGATAATGGAGAGAGTTTGCTGCATAGCGTAAAAACATACCCTCTTCGATTACCATCTGGTTTAGACTTAGTTTTAAAGACTATTTTTGCCTGCAGCCAACAGGAATTTAATTTCTGTTTTAATGCTTAGCACTTAGAAGGCTATGTGATTACCTTCTTTAAGGACCATTGTACATTCTTTATGAAAGAAATAAAATTGAATGTTTTCTTATTAACGTCTTTATCAGTTATATATTGATGTACCTGTTTAACTATCGAGCAAAATGTATGCAAATTGACCTAGGGAATAGTTCAAATGATAGATATCTATGGCACTAGATTAGGTCATATAGCAGAAGATAGGTCAAAATTGGAGAAAAATGGGTATTGAGTCCATTGAGTTTCGAGTCATATCCAACTTGTGAATCTTGTCTTCAAGGCAAAATGACTAACTCTCTTTGTGACATGGGAAAGGGCCATAGATCTCCTTGCCCTAGTACATATGATGTGTGCGGTCCTTATTGTACCGCTAGAGGCATTTTATCTATTCATTACCTTTACGATGATCTGTCTAGGTATGGGTGGTATGTGTATCTATGAGACACAAGTTTGAAGCTTTTGAAAAGTTCAAAGAATTCAGACATGAAGTAGAAAAACAAACTGGAAAATCCATTAAGGTTCTTCGATCAGATCGAGGAGGTGAATACCTAGTCGGAATTCCTAGACTATCTAAGGAAAATGGCATAGTCTCTCAATGGACTCCACAGGAACACCTCAACTCAATGGGTTTCAGAATGGAGAAATCGGACTCTATTGATATGGTTCCGATCCATGATGAGCTTCACAGACCTCCCTGATTTTCTTTGGGGATACTCATTATTAACTTCAATCTATCTACTGAATAGGGTTCCTCTAAAACCGTTCCTACCACACCGTATGAGATATGGCACGGTAAGAAATCAAGTCTGAGTCATCTCAGAATTTGGGGTTGTCCGGCTCATGTCAAAAGACAACAAGCGGACAAGTTAGAGTTTAGGTCCTTCAGAGCTCGATTCATAAGGATATCCTAAAGAGTCATTAGGATACTATTTCTACATTCCAGAAGACCACAATGTGATTGTGAGTCGACATGCCATCTTTCTTGAAAAATAGTTTATTCAAGATAGCGGCATTGGAAAGCAGATCAAGTTTGATGAGAAAGTCTCACAAGTACAACGAGCTAAGGACCAATTGGAACCAAATCAGGTTGAGCCAATAAGAACACTACCTCCTCCACCTCGTAGATCGAAAGAGTTTTCCCGATCCCCCTGAAGAGATACTTAGGTATTATTTCAGAGGAATGTAGAAAAAATGTTCCTCATAGGTAATTGGTGCTCATGGTGATGATCCCAAAACTACAACGAGGCGATATCAGATATCGACTCCTGAGAAATGGCTAGAGGCAATGCAGTCAGAAATTGACTCGATGCACTCAAACCAAGTCTGGGACCTTGGTAGATCCACCAGAAGGTATAGTACCTATTGGATGTAAATGGATCTTCAAGAGAAAAGATTGGTGCAGATGGGAATGTGGAGACATTCAAGGCTAGACTGGTGGCAAAAGGTTATAGTCAACGAAGGCATTGACTATCAGGATACCTTTTTCCCAGTAGCTATGCTAAAATCCATCCGCACATTGCTTGCTGTTGCAGCCTATTTCGATTATGAAATATGGCAAATGGATGTGAAAATATTTTTGAATGGATATCTTGAGGAAGATATCTTATGGAACAGCCGCTAGGTTTTCACATCCAGTGATACTGATCACAAGGTTTGCAAGCTGCAAAGGTCCATATATGGACTTAAGCAAGCATCTCGGAGCTGGAACACTCGTTTCAATGATGTGATCAAAATATTTGGTTTCATCAAAAATGAAGAGGAAACATGTGTTTTCAAAAGGTCAGTGGGAGCGCTGTTGTCTTCCTCGTATTGTACGTGGATGACATCCTCCCTTATTGGAGAATGATATTCCCATGTTGAACAATAGTCAAAATGTGGTTGTCCAAGGAATTCTCCATGAAAGACCTAGGTGAAGCATCCTTTATTCTAGGAATTAAGGTCTATAGGGATAGACCGAATAGGATGCTAGGGACTTTCACAGAAATGTACATAGAGAAAAGTACTAAAAGGTTTAGTATGGAAAACTCTAAGAAGGGATTAATACCTTCAGACATGGTATTCATCTTTCCAAGAAGATGTGCCCTAGCACACCTGAGGAAATAGAACGCATGAGCAAGATCCCTTTATGCTTTCTGCAATAGGGAGGCCTCATGTATGCCATGCTATGTACACGACCTGATATAGCCCATGCTGTGAGTGTCACAAGCAGATATCAGTCAAATCCAGGTGAAGAACACTGAACTTCTGTGAAATGTATCCTTAAGTACTTGAGAAGAACTAAGGATATGATATTGGTCTTTGGTAACGGAGAACTCCAAGTCCAGGGATACACAGACTCAGATTTCATGTCCGATATAGATGATTGAAAGTCGACATCTGGGAGTCTGTTTGTATGCAATGGTGGTGCTGTCAGCTGAAAAAGTTTTAAGCAAATGGTGATAGCAGATTCCACCATGGAAGCAGAATATATCGCTGCATCAGAAGTTGTGAAGGAAGCATTCTGGTATAAGAAGTTTGCTGCAGAAATCGGAGTAATGCCATCAGATGCCATTCCTCTATACTGCGACAACAATGGCGCCATAGCCCTTGCTAAGGAAGCCGAGGTCTCACCAAAAATCCAAGCACATTGAGCGGCGATACCACCTCATCCGCGATTACCTCGAGAAGGGTTATATCGAGGTCAAGAGAGTCAACTCCGCAGACAATGTGGCAGATCCACTCACAAAGCCGTTGGGACAACAAAAGATCGAAGTCCACCTTGAGAAGATGGGACTTAGAGTTGTAGCCAATTGGCTTTAGGACAAGTGAGAGATTATTAGATATATGTGCCCTAGAAGCCAGAATTGGCTGACACTTGTAATACTTCTAAGGGCAAAATTATAATTTTGACTAATATCAATAAAATGGGTTATCTTCTATCACATATGTGTATTTAAGTGTCTGTGATACATCCTTTGAGGTAATGGTAATGATAATTCATATTTTCAAGAGTTGAAAATTTAAGACATGAATAATCATTGTTAACTCATAAAATGCTCCCGACCATAGGATCATCACGAGGATGGTGATTGATCTGAAAGGTTGGTGTACAATCGCTTCTCTTTAGTAGATGAGTCTTGAGTCTACGGTGTGGAGACACTAGAGTGAGAGTACAGGTACTCGTTAGAGAATGAGGGCACTGAGTGTGACCATCTCGAGTAGTCATTAGGGAGTCTACCTACTCGTCAATGATTGACTCGATGCTGTAGTAGTGTGTCTAGTTCTTTGATCTGAGGTGCATCAGCAGTTCATCCTGAGGGTGTTATAGTTTGACTATGCCATTACTCGGTCTCCTAGCTATACGGAACCCTGAGGTGTATGTTGGCTATAGCATGTTCATTGTAGGAACTGGATAGCATCAAGATGGAATCTATCTACCTCGATGGTAGAGGAGTAGCCCTATGATGATCATAAGAATCAAGTCCAGAAGCCCATGGCCATGGCAGAGTGAAATAATAGAAAGATTTTCTATTTAGATTTTCACATCGGACCTGAATCGAATGATTACATCATATGATAGAAACTAGGGTTTGACGAGTTCACCTTAACCCTAATCTGATCGGGGCTCAAGATAGAAGAACTTAATCACACAAATAGCTACACCAAGAGGTTCGCATTCAGCTTTGATGGGTTGCCACCATATATTGCTAGGTGTCACTGGTGGATTTTGGGAGCAATTAGAATGATTTAGATGATCGATCATTCTAGCTGTTCGAATCAGAAGAGTTCTAATCCATCGAAAGGAGTTTCGATGATGTCGATGATAGAGATCATGACTGATAAGTAGTAAAAATATACTAATAAAAGTATTAAATTATAAAATAAATTAAAATATTTTATTAAAAATTGATACTTTTATTAATCTTATGCAGGAAAGAAGGCTACCAATGTGAAGATCTCATTTTTCTGATTCAGATGAAATAAATTTCAGGCAAAACGGACTTCAAACGAGCCCAGAATCGAATTTCAAAAAAAAAAAAAAAAAAAAAATCGCTGATGCAACGCTGACGTCAGGATGACGTCAGCATTTTTCGCGGCGTACGGTGGACCAACCGAAGGGTATTTCAGGAATTTCACAGACGGAGGCGCGCTCTGATTGGTTGAAGAATGCGGCGGTCCACGCAACACCGGGCTCGCGCACGGTCCACGGAGGGCAATTTGGGAATTCTGGCTGATCCAACGGGCGGTTTTCACTGAATCTTGATCGGACGGACGAAAAGAAGGCGCTGATGGACGGCATCCGCAGCTCCCGGTCGAGATCCAACGTACGAGATTCATCCCGACTGAAACTAAAGGTCTGAAGGCTGATTTCAACGAGATCGGACGGCCCAGATTCAATCCATTGGATGATCCAACGGCTGATATTAAATCCGACTTGATCTGGGTTATTTTAACGGGTTTTTGAGTAGTTTTGGACCGTTTGATCAACATCGCACGGCCAGAATTACATCGCATGGCCAGAATTATTCAGATCATAGTTTGAATTGTTTTAGGAGTCTAAAATCGAGTTTTGAATGGATTTTGGAGACTTCATCTATAAAAAGCCCTGTTGCCGTGAGAAAAAAAAAAAAAAGAGAAAAAGGGAAAAACAGAGAAAATCAGTGAGAAAAGAAAAACAGGGAAGAAAGGAGAATCAGAGAGAAAACAGAGAGAGACGGGAAGAAGGAAAAGAAAGAAAGAGAGAGAGGAAGAAAGAGAGAGGAGATATCAAGGAGCCTCTTCTTCTTCACCAAGTTCTCCGCATCAAGAGCAACAGATAATCAATTTCAGCAATCAAACAGTCTAATTTCTTCATACTTTTTATTTTATTTACTGTTTTTAAATTTGTTATCATGAACTAAATTTTATTTTACTAAGGCTAAGGTGTAGCCACTCTTTTGATGCAATATTCAGTATAATTTATTTTAAATTTTATTCATGAGGAGTATATAAATCTGATCTTAATGCTTTTAGATTACTGGCCATCTTCTAATTGATCTGATGAACATAGATGTTACGGACCAAGTACATCTATGTTAATGCTTCTTGATTATATACCTTGTATTATGAATCAAATTAGAATTCATATGCATGCGGAAATTTTAGTGCGCTTTGGACGCAGCGTATTTTAATTAGAGGGTTTCACAAAACCTAATGCATTAATATTTATTTAAATTACACTTGGATCAAAGGGTAATTAATAAATATTAATAGATTTGCTATGCCTGGACCAAAGGGTAGTGAATAAATTAGGAGACTCCACCGTCACATGAAATAAAATTAATCTAAAAACCTGAATATCGTATTGATTGAGTTGGTGAACCGATTGCCTTAGTAATCCATTGCTCTTGAATTTAAAACCTCAATAATTTACACTCTCTCTATTTAATAAAAAAAAATTTAATTATTTTAATTATTTTTTTTTAATTTTTTATTCTCATAAATCGATCTTCTAAATAAAGCATAGGAAAGAGCTTTTCAGTACTTGTTTTCCAATCCTCTAGGGACGATACTCTACTCATTCACTTTATTACTTGATCGACTGGTGCACTTGCCATAGCTATAAATTAGCACGCATCAAGTTTTTGGCGCCGTTGCCGGGGATTGAGTTTAAAACAATATTGAAATTTTTGATCCTAGCTTTACTTTAGAAATTTATTTTTAATTTTTATTATTTAAAAAAAAAAATTATGTTCATTGCATGACACGTACTGGACATAGTAACTTACTACCTTTAGATCCAGAAATTGAAAGAACTATTAGAAGATTACAGCAAGAGAGAAACATGGCAGCTGAAGATCCTAACGACATCAATCTAGGATTGGATATGGCGACTGAAGGACAGCATGAAGCTATTCGACCAGTATATCGATCATTAAATGATTATATTCACCATCTGTAGCCGATGCAGCTTCGAGCATCAGGAGACCGCCTGTACGAGCAAACAACTTCGAAATAAAATCGGCGATGATCCAGATGATTCAATCAACTGTCCAATTCAGTGGACACGTGCATGATGATCCGAATGCCCATATTTTCTAATTTTTCTTGAACTTTGCGATACTTTTAAAATTAATGGGGTGTCGGATGATGCTATTAGATTAAAGTTATTTCCTTTCTCTTTACGGGATTAAAGCTAAAAATTGGCTTCATTCTCTTCCGGCAGGTTCTATCACAACTTGGGATGTCCTAGCCCAAAAATTTTTAGCCAAGTACTTTCCACCTTCCAAGACTGCTAAGATGCGCAACGATATCACTTCCTTTATGCAGATGGACATGGAGACACTATATGAGGCTTGGAAACGTTTCAAGGAATTATTGAGGAGATGTCCACATCATCAACTACCCGTATGGCTTCAGGTACAAACTTTCTATAATGGTTTATCTCCTACTAATCGTTCTATGATTGATGCAGCAGCAGGAGGAACCATTAACCGAAAAACAGAGGAAGAAGCATTCGATCTAATCGATGAGATGGCATCAAATAGCTATCAATGGCAGATAGAGCGCATGATGCCAAAAAGACTAGCAGCTGTGCAGGGAGTAGATTGCGTGCCAACCTTACTAGCTGAAATTGTAGCCCTCAGAGCCGAAGTCAACAACTTAAAGGGAACAGCTATGCATGTTCAGAGCATTACTTGTGATCTGTGTGGAGGAGGACATGATACGAATAATTGCCAGACAGATAATCCTTTTGCTAAAACAACTGAAACAGCTAATTATATTGGTAATTTTTTCAGGCCGCAATAAAACAATCCCTACTCCAACACATACAATCAAGGGTGGAGACAGCATCCAAATTTCTCATGGAGCAATCAAAATGCAGCATCCAGATAAGGAATTTTCTAACTTTTTCAAAATTCTAAAGAATTTACATATTAATATTCCTTTTGTAGATGCTATTACTCAAATACCCAGGTATGCCAAGTTTCTTAAAGAAATCTTAACAAATAAGAAAAAGCTGAAAGAGCATGAGAGAATAAATTTGAATGAAGAATGCTCAGCAATACTTCAAAATAAATTACCACAGAAGCTAAAAGATCCAGGGAGTTTTACTATCCCTTGCATTATTGGTGATTGTAGTTTTGATAAAGTTTTATGTGATTTAGGAGCAAGCATTAACCTCATGCCTTTTTCTATTTTCAAAAAGCTGGGTCTAGGAGAACCAAAACCTACCACTATTACTCTTCAATTAGCCGACAGATCCATTAAATATCCAAAAGGTATAGTGGAGGATGTCTTGGTAAAGGTAAACAAGTTTATTTTCCCTGTTGATTTTATTGTTCTTGATATGGAAGAAGATTATGATGTACCCCTTATTTTAGGGAGACCCTTTTTAGCTACTGGAGGAGCTTTAATAGATATTCAACAAGGAAAATTAATTCTTAGAGTCCAAGATGAACAAGTTACTTTTAATGTTTTTAAAGATATTAAACATCCTGATAATCAAACTTGTTTTCTAATTGACATTATTGACAATCCATTATATGAGAATTCTGTAGAAAATAAGTTTGAGACTATAAAAGCAAGCAATGTCAAATTGAAAGAGGATTCGATCAAACATGAAAGTATTTCAATTGAAGTGGCACCAGATTGATCCACTTTAGAATTCAAAGAAAGTCAAGCTGAAGACTATAAATCAGAACTACTAGATAGGTTGTTTCTTTTCTTTTTAGTTTGAATCATTTTTTTTATTTTTTTTAGTAATTTGTTATTGCACTTTTACTGCTCTGGTGTATATTTTCAATTTTACAGAAAAATCAATGAGAACTCAAGCAAAATTTCAAAGCTCCAAAGAACCAGATTGAGCCAAATCAGGTGTATTCTTTCCTATCCTTTATTACATCCTTTATTTTTCTTTCTCCTTTTAAAATAATATAGAATAATATAAAAAAAAAAAAATTAAATAAAAAAAAAAAAAAATCATGTGTTAAGAAGAAAATCTTGAGCAAAGATAAACTGGATAAGTGATAAAAGATAGAATTATTTGCTAATAAATGTAACGAGTTAAAGAAGTAGATTATTTGGTCAACTTTTAACAGCCTACTTAGGTCATTAAAAGATTATTAGCACTTCTAATTGCACATGCACACTAACAAGGCAAAGTAGGTAATGATTATAAGGCCAACTGAAGATTCAATTATCACTGAAAATTGGTAATTAATATACATTCTAATCAAAGAAACTTGAATTTAAGGAAAGAGCTACCTGCCTATAAATAAAGTGCAAAAGACAGAGTATATGTGGATTGCCCAAAGCCTAGTAACTGGGTCTCTGCACCTAGGTCAAGTGTGGAAATTCACGTAAAATGGTAAAGGGAAGGCCAGGATGCTCAGCAAAAAAAAAAAAAAAAAAAAAAAAAAGGCAGTGTGAAAGCTACCTTAATTCATGAGTATAAAATTGAGAATGTATAGAAAATTGACCAAAATAAGTGATAAGAGAGGATACTTTTGTTCTTCTAGTTTAATACTGAAATGCTAAAGTTAGTCATCACGAACATAAGTGCTATAGATCTTTGATGTACTTTAAGAAAGTTTTTAATTGTATTGACTAAAAAATTTTGCTTCCGAAGCTCAATGCTTAGTTAGCAATATTTTCTAAACTTTTTGATCTTTAATCCAAGATTTTATCTCTGTGATAAATAATTTTATTAAAATATGGTATTAAATAAAAACATTGCTAAGGGACTAGCAATGAATAAGTTGGGGGTGTGATAAGTAGTAAAAAATATACTAATAAAAGTATTAAAATTATAAAATAAATTAAAATATTTTATTAAAAATTGATATTTTTATTAATCTTATGCAGGAAAGAAGGCTACCAATGTGAAGATCTCATTTTTCTGATTCAGATGAAATAAATTTCAGGCAAAACGGACTTCAAACGAGCCCAAAATCGAATTTCAAAAAAAAAAAAAAAAAAAAAAAAACCGCTGACGCAACGCTGACGTCAGGATGACGTCAGCATTTTTCGCGGCGTACGGTGGACCAACCGAAGGGTATTTCAGGAATTTCACAGACGGAGGCGCGCTCTGATTGGTTGAAGAACGTGGCGGTCCACGCAACACCGGGCTCGTGCACGGTCCACGGAGGGCAATTTGGGAATTCTGGCTGATCCAACGGGCGGTTTTCACTGAATCTTGATCGGACGGACGAGAAGAAGGTGCTGATGGACGGCATCCGCAGCTCCCGGTCGAGATCCAACGTACGAGATTCATCCCGACTGAAACTAAAGGTCTGAAGGCTGATTTCAACGAGATCGGACGGCCCAGATTCAATCCATTGGATGATCCAACGGCTGATATTAAATCCGACTTGATATGGGTTATTTTAACGGGTTTTTGAGTAGTTTTTGGACCGTTTGATCAACATCGCACGGCCAGAATTATTCAGATCATAGTTTGAATTGTTTTTAGGAGTCTAAAATCGAGTTTTGTATGGATTTTGGAGACTTCATCTATAAAAAGCCCTGTTGCCGTGAAAAAAAAAAAAAAGAGAAAAAGGGAAAAACAGAGAAAATCAGTGAGAGAAAGAAAAACAGGGAAGAAAGGAGAATCAGAGAGAAAACAGAGAGAGACGGGAAGAAGGAAAAGAAAGAAAGAGAGAGAGGAAGAAAGAGAGAGGAGATATCAAGGAGCCTCTTCTTCTTCACCAAGTTCTCCGCATCAAGAGCAACCGATAATCAATTTCAGCAATCAAACAGTCTAATTTCTTCATACTTTTTATTTTATTTACTGTTTTTAAATTTGTTATCATGAACTAAATTTTATTTTACTAAGGCTAAGGTGTAGCCACTCTTTTGATGCAATATTCAGTATAATTTATTTTTAAATTTTATTCATGAGGAGTATATAAATCTGATCTTAATGCTTTTAGATTACTGGCCATCTTCTAATTGATCTGATGAACATAGTTGTTACGGACCAAAGTACATCTATGTTAATGCTTCTTGATTATATACCTTGTATTATGAATCAAATTAGAATTCATATGCATGCGGAAATTTTAGTGCGCTTTGGACGCAGCGTATTTTAATTAGAGGGTTTCACAAAACCTAATGCATTAATATTTATTTAAATTACACTTGGATCAAAGGGTAATTAATAAATATTAATAGATTTGCTATGCCTGGACCAAAGGGTAGTGAATAAATTAGGAGACTCCACCGTCACATGAAATAAAATTAATCTAAAAACCTGAATATCGTATTGATTGAGTTGGTGAACCGATTGCCTTAGTAATCCATTGCTCTTGAATTTAAAACCTCAATAATTTACACTCTCTCTATTTAATAAAAAAAAAATTTAATTATTTTAATTATTTTTTTTAAATTTTTTTATTCTCATAAATCGATCTTCTAAATAAAGCATAGGAAAGAGCTTTTCAGTACTTATTTTCCAATCCTCTAGGGACGATACTCTACTCATTCACTTTATTACTTGATCGACTGGTGCACTTGCCATAGCTATAAATTAGCACGCATCAATGACATATCCCATTACCATACAGAACTGAACCTAACTGGGTCACACAAATAAGGGTTTGAATCTAGTGATCATCAATTAAACTGATCCAGTTCAATTGATCTGAATGAGATTCAATTAGGTTCAAGAAAATGGTGCTAGCACTCGATTGAACCTAACGTTCTTCTTTTGCTATCATAAATAGTTGTCCTGACTAAGCCAAAGAAGTTTGTACTCGATCAGAGGCCTTCATATGGTCTGACTAGAGCTTGTCCATGTCAGAAAAGATTATCTTATTTTGTAAGACATTATCTGCTATTTTTGGTCACCTGCCATTTCTCGTCCTTTGACTTTGGTCAAAAGTTGACCTTTGATTGGTCAAATATTGACCAAGATACTTTGACTTTTGACCACGTGTCATGTACCTATTGGAGGGCTGGTGGGGGCTTGTCCCCCTACCAGAACCTAATAAGAAGGAGGGCGCACGCCACCCTAGGCATGCGCCCAAGTTGGAGGCGCCAAGGAGTCCCTATTGGATAGGGACTCCATCTCCTTTTTGGATTTTAATTAGAGTTCTCCTAAGAACCAACTTTGACTGATCTTAGGTGTCCTCTAAGGAGGAATCCAGGGGACTCTATTCCCACCAAACAGATTTAGATCTGATTTCACAAAGAGTTGTGATTGGTTGGGAAGAAGAGGAGTTGGATCATAGATAGTCTATAAATAAAACCCTACGCCCAACTCAAATTACATTAGAATGATTGAAAAGAATTCAATTCTCATGCCCCAAGGCCTCCTCTCCCCTCTTCCTCCATGCCAAACCCACCTTCTCCCTCTCCTCTCCACGTCCAAAGAGGTTTGGACTTTGGTTGGTGCAATCTAGATGAGAGAAAAGTGACTGAAAGCTAGAAGGCTGCGCTGCTGCAAAGGACAACTGCTGATCTTCAAAAGGAGTTTTGAAGATCCTTCAGATCAGATCCAGATCTAATTTTTGGAGACGTGATAGAGAAGAAGAAGATCTCCAAATCTAACCTAGGTGGATATCGGTAGAGGCCAGGCACTTGCATGGCTAGATCCAGAACCTTCCGCTGCTTACAGGATCATCAACGGATAATAGGATTATCCACTTCAAGATAAATTAAATTAAATTTAATTTATCTAAGTTTATTTTAATTATTAAAATAATAAGTATTAGATCTGAAACATCCCAGATCTGATTTGGATCAAAGAAAAAAAATTTTGAAATATATCTCTTGATCTGATCAGATTTGAACGAACCTGATTTGGAAAATTATGATTTCTCTTCACGTACTCCTCCAGTCGGACGCTCACGGGAGCCAAACTCCCTTCATACTTCTCCAATCGAATGCCCATGGGAGTCGAACTCCCTGTAGCTCTCTCCTTCAGTCGAACTTTTCAGCGATCGAGCTCCAGTCGGATCCGTACGAAAGCCGAACTCCCTCCGCACTCCTCCAGTCGGACGCCCACGGGAGCCGAACTCCCTCCATATTTCTCCAGTCGGATGCCCATGAGAGCCGAACTCCCTCCGCACTCCTTCAGGGGCCGAACTCTTTTCGAACATCCCCTTCGACCGAACTCCTCCCCGATGATCTCCTCCAGATGTATCCCCCTTAGGAGTCCGAGCTCCCCTGAAATAGATATACGCCGAGGTTCTTCACCAACTAACGCTTGCTCCCTCGAACTATGACTGTTAAACCTCGACGGTATGGCTGCCACTACCGGTCTGGCAACATCGCTCTCTCCATAACAAGCCCCATGTGGCCCACGATCGGACGACATAGCCGCCACTACCAGTCTGACGACACCGCTCTCTCCATAACAAGTCCCATAGAGCTCACGATCGGATGACATGGCCGCCACTACTAGCCTAGCGACATCTCTCTCTATACCAAACCCCATACGACCTCGAGCGGCCCGCTACTAGACGGTATGGTCATCACCATCATTCAAGCTCTGTCTATAAAAGAAACCCTTTAGATATGTTTCCTCGAAGCTCTCCTCTTCCCTCTAAAAATTCTGCCGAACTCATTCCTGAGCACTCCATTTCTATTGGCCAAAAGAGCTGACTTGATCGTTGGAGGATCCTGCCGGAGCCACCACCACCGACTCCGGATGAAACTTTATTTTGTAGGTTTCCGATAGCGACCTCGTCCTCCTCCACTCCAGCTCGATGCGGCGTCAATCAAATTCTGTACCAACAGAATTGGTGCTGGAGGAAGGAACCTCTATTCTTAAGGTTTCCTTATCTTAAAGGAGCGCTTAGTGATGATTTCTCTCTTTCCTCTCTAGAGATCTCCTTTCTTCCTCTCTAGAGTTTTTTTCGAGAGAAAATACTTCCTAGGAGAGCTTTGATCCAACGATCGACAGCCTCCATGGTCCGATCCCATCCAGATCCATCTACTCCCGCTTCAGCCTCCGCAACCCAGCCTCCACAACCTAGGTTCTACCTATAGCCACGATAGATGCGGAGCAGTTCAACCTGCTGGTCCAATAGGTTCGTGGTCTTATGGAGGCAATGCAGTCCATGCATCGACATGCCCCGGCACTAGCTCGATCGATGCAGGATTCTCTGGAGCCCTATGATTCGGTTCGAAAATGGCCGACTTGGGCTACCCAGCCTCTGATCTCCCAAAAGAGGAAGTAGAGGATGGAGGGCCCCTACTCAGATAATGACTCGACCTAGGGGAAAGCTTCGCATCCATTCCACCAGAAAATCTTAGAGATCAACGACCGTGAAGATCTCTTGGATCAAAGGCTCTTAGAAATTAGCCGACGAATCGAAGAGCTCCGTCACACTCCCTCCTCACATGATAATGATATTTATATTGATCCTCCTTTTTGGAAGAAAATTATGCAAGAACCGATCCCACCAAACTTCAAACTCCCACAGTTTGAGAGTTACAATGGGACCATCGATCTGATCGACCATCTGAAAGCCTTTTGAATGATGATGTTGCTCCACGATGCGCCAAATTTTATTTTGTGCCGGGCTTTTCCCTCCACCCTTAAGGGAGCCATCAAAAATTGATACTCGGTATTTAAACCGAGTACCATCTTATCGTTTGATCAGATGAGCCATCAGTTCGTAGTCCACTTCGTCAGCAGTCGACGTCCGTGTCGAGATTTGGATTCCCTGATGACCATCAAGCAGAAGGAGGGAGAATCCATTCGAACTTATGTTATCCGATTTAATGCTGCCACATTGGAGGTCTGGAACCTGAACCAATCAGTCACCATGGCCGCTCTCAAGGGCGGCCTATAGAAGAATGATTTGCTATTCTCCCTAGAGAAGAAGTATCCTAGAAACTTTGTCGATATGCTAGCTCGGGCTGAAGGTTATGCCTAGGTTGAAGAGGCCTTCAAGGCCAAGGATGATGAAGCCTGTGGTGAGCGGTGAATCGACAGGCCGGGCAGGCCCATCAAAGAAGGAAAGTCGAGTGAAGCTCGACCGCATTCCTGAACTCCTTCTGGGCACAAGCGAGCTCGAACTCCCTCCCGGGCTCGAAGGCAGGGAAGCTCCGATGGAAGGATGCACTGAGGTTCTCCCCAACGAAGATTTTACAACTATGCCCCCTTAATGCTTCAAAAATCCAAGTGCTGATGGAAATTAGGGAACAACTTTTGAGATCGGAGAGGATGTGTTCCTGTCCCAGCAAGCACAATCCCAACAAGTTCTACGTTTATCATCGTGACCATGGTCACGACACTGAGGAGTGCATCCAACTTTAGGATGAGATCGAAGAGCTCGTCAGGCGAGGCAAACTTGGTTGATTCCTATGAAGACGATCTGAAGGAGTGGGAAAATCGATCAAGGGCGTTATCGTGGCCTGAACTACCAAGGGGGGAGGACCAATAAGAAGATCGGCTACCTCTCAGTGTCATCAATACCATCTCGGGGGGACTTCAGCAAAGAGGGGCCAGCGGATCCAAGAGATCGATGAAGAGATGAAGAATCGGAGAATCCGTGACCTTTACCAAAGTGGATGCCTAGGGGGTCCAGTTCCTGCACAATGACGTTATTGTAATCTCTTTGAACATTGCCGACTATGATGTACGCCGCATTTTGGTGGATAATGAAAGCTCGACCGACGTATTGTTTTACGATGCTTTCTTGAAAATGTCCTTATCCGGTAACCGCTTGGGGCCTATGAACTCTCCGCTGATAGGATTCACTGGCGATACCATACTAGTTGAGGGCATAATAACTTTAGCTATGACTATAGGATAACGTCCGAAATTGGCTAAGGCATAGATCGATTTTCTAGTCGTGAGGACTCCGTCCGTCTATAATGCTATTCTCGGCCGATCTGATCTAAATGTACTTCAGACGGTGGTATCAATCCATTATTTGAAGATGAAGTTTTCGACAAGTCACGGGATCGGAGAGGTCAGGGGGGATCAGGCTCTGGCGAGGCACTACTACTCAATCGCCCTACATAAGGAAGAGTGGTCCGACCCTTATCTTATTGACAGGCTGGATGTCCATGATAACCTCATTGAGGAGCGAGGTGAGCCCATGGAGGACCTCATCTCTGTACCATTAAATGATGGGAACGTGGAGCATGCGGTGCAGATCGGCTCCAAATTGGGAGATGAGGTTCGAGAGCAACTCGTTGCCTTCCTCAGAAGAAATGCAGACGTCTTTGCCTGGACCCCAGTGGACATGCCGAGAATCAACACCAAGGTCATGGAACATCGACTGGCTGTTGATCCAAAGCATCGATCGATAAAAGAAAAGATGCGCCACCACATCTCGGAGAGGCAGAAAGTAATCGCCGAAGAAGCATACAAGCTCCTCAAAGCCGGATTCATCTGGGAGGTTAATTATCTGACTTAGATCTCAAATATGGTCCTCGTCAAAAAGGCGAACAATAAGTGGAGGATGTGCGTTGACTTCAAAAAGTTGAACAAGGCCTGCTCGAAAGATAGCTACCCTTTACCCAGGATTGATCAACTGATGGATGTGACCTCGAGTCACGAGCTCCTCATCTTCATGGACATCTTCTCCGATTATAACCAGATACGGATGGCGCTTGAGGACGAGGAGAAAATCGCTATCATTACTGACCGTGGTCTTTATTGTTAATGGGTCATGCCCTTTGGACTAAAAAATGTAGGGGCAACAAACCAGCATCTGGTTAATAAGATCTTCAAGGAGTAGATCGGCCGCAACATGGAGGTGTACATGGATGACATGCTTGTCAAAAGTTGAGCTTCTACAGACCACCTCGCCAATCTTGAAGAGACCTTCGACGCACTCAGGAAGCACAAGATGAAACTGAACCCAACCAAGTGCGCCTTTGGCATGACCTCCGAAAAGTTTTTAGGGTTTATGGTATCGAGGTGCGGGATTGAAGCAAACCTCAAGAAAATCTAAGCCATTCAGGAGATGACTGCTCCAAAAATGATCAAAGAAGTTCAGCACCTGACCGAAAAGGTGGCGTCCCTAAATCGCTTCGTCTCAAGGTCGGTCGAACGATGTGTGTCTTTCTTTCGAGTTCTTGACAACCAAAGAACTTTTGCTGGACGATGGAGTGCCAACGGTCGTTCGAAGAGCTTAAAAACTACCTCAGCTCACCCCCACTGCTGGCAAAGCCCGAACCTGGAGCAAAATTATTCCTATGCCTAGCTGTCTCCCCGGTGGCCCTGGCGGCAGTCCTGATCAAGGAAGAAGTGAAGATGCAGCGATCGATCTACGTAAGTCGGGTTCTGAGAGATGCGGAGATCAGGTACTTCAGGCTAGAAAAATTAACTTACTCTCTTCTAATTGCTACCAGAAGACTCCGACCTTATTTTTAGGAGCACACCATAATGGTCCTCACGGACCAATCAATAAAAGCAGTCCTTCACCGAACGGATACTTTTGGAAGAATTACAAAATAAGCAATCGAGCTCACAGAGTTTGACATTAACTATCGACCCCGGCGATCAATCAAGGCCTAGATATTGGTAGATTTTGTGTCAGAATACACCATTTCAGTTGAAGCCGAGCTTGAACAGAACGAGACCGATGTCCTGCTATCGCGGTCGAACCTCCCCGAGGAAAGTGCCAACCTTTTTGAAGGCTTTTGGGCCTTGCACATGGATGGTTCATCTAACTCCGCTGGAGCTGGTGCAGGGTTGGTCTTAGTCAATCCCAAGAGAGTCATCGTCGAGTATGTACTATGCTTCGAGTTTCTTTCGATCAATAATGGGGTCGAATATGAAGCACTAATCGTCGGATTAAAAATAGCAAGAAAATTAAAAATAGACCGACTTCAAGTCTACAGCAATTTTCAACTGATGGTCAGTCAAGTTAATGGCAGCTACGAGGCACGGAAGGAAAGCATGGTGAGATACCTTGGGAAAGTGAGGGATTTGACTCCGACCTTTGATAGTTTCGGCATTCGATAGATTCTGAGGGCAGAAAATGTAGGAGTCAATCTTCTCTCTAAGTTGGCCACTTCAGCCCCAATCGAACTGCCTAAAGAAATATTTTTGAAGACTCTGAAGTATCCAAGCCAAGAGAAATCTTAGATCATTCTACAGAAAGAATTCAAGCCAAGTTGGATTGATCTGTTGGTCGCCTACCTCAAGGAGGGGGTCCTTCCTCATGATTCGAAAGAAGCTCGAAAACTCAGGAATCAAGCCTCTCGCTACATTTTGTATGAGAGCAGGTTGTATAAGAGGTCATACTCACTCCTGCTGCTAAGATGTCTCCAACCTTCAGAGGTCGACCTCGCATTGTGGAAGGTGCACAAGGAACTCTGTGGAAGTCACATAGGGGCCAGGTCCCCGTCGCAAAAACTACTTCGGCAAGGGTACTATTGGCTGACTTTGTTTCACGATTCTATGGAGTTTGTTAAGAAATGCGACTGCTGTTAGAAGAATGCAAGTGTACAAAGATAGCCGACCTCCAAGCTTACTCTGCTAAGTGTACATTATCCATTTGTGCAATGGAGAATGGACATACTTGGCCCTTTTCTGATGGCGTCCAGGTAGCGGAAGTTCCTCCTGGTCGCGATCGACTATTTCATCAAGTGGGTCGAATCCGAACCACTAGCGAAGATTACCGAGACCAAGATACAGAACTTCATCTAAAAGTCGTTAGTATGTCGATTTGGTCTGCCCGGAACTCTCATAACCGATAATGGACGATAGTTTACTGGGGCAAGATTCGTCAAGTTCTATGAAAATCTAAACATCTTCCACCACTTTACATCGGTAGCTCACCCACAGGCCAATGGAGAAGCTGAAGTAACCAATCAAACCCTACTGCAAGGCATCAAATGAGGCTTGACAGAGCAAAGGGGGCCTGGGTGGATGAACTCTACCACATCCTCTGGGCATACCGAACTACATAAAGGTTGCCGACTGGCGAAACATCATTCGTCTTGGCTTTTGGCATGAAGGCAGTCATTCCAATTGAACTTAAGCTCCCGTCAGCATGAGTCATGATCTTCAACAAGCAGCATAATTCACAGGACCTCAGAGTTAACCTCGACCTACTGGAAGAAAAAAGGAAGGAAGCCCACATCTGGATGGCAGCCTATAGATGGAAGGTAGCTCAGTACTATAATGCCAGAGTCAAAAGTAAGACATTCAGAGTGGGGGACTTAGTGCTCCAGTGAGTCACCATCTCTCAGCCTCAGAGCCAGGAGAAGCTCGCCCCAAATTGGGAAGGTCCATATGAAGTGGTGGAGGTCATTCGACCTGGAACTTATCGTCTGAAGGAGCTCGGAGGGATGATGCTTCCACGATCTTAGAACTCAAAAAATTTGAGGATGTATTATCAGTAATCTACCTTCAATAAAACCACCCCATTTTGATATTATTATTTTTTGGTGCAAAAATTATGTGATGACAGAAAAAAAAATGACCAAAAGTAGCTTTGTTGGGAATAGGAGGAGAACCTCATCTTAACATGAGCAAAGTCGAAGACCAAGCTTCAAAGTCTATGTCAATAGGAGAAAAGATCTCTTCCGAGCTTCAACCTCGACTGCAGTAGATAAGATCACCTCCGAGTTCCAACCTCGGCTACAGAAGATAAGATCTCCCTCGAGCTCTAACCTCGGCTATAGGAGATGAGATTTCCTTCAACCTCGACTATTGAAGGCCTCATTTATTTTAGATAGGATGGGAGGAGAGGCTCTGACAATGGCCCTTATGTGCCCCCACAGCCTGTTAGGAATAGAAAAAGAACCTCGTCCTAATGTGAGCAAAGTCGAAGGCCTCGCTCATTTTAGATGAGATGGAAGGAGAAGCCCTGACAACGGCCCTTATGTACCCCTACAGTCCGTTAGGAACAGAAGGAGAATCTTGTCCTAATACGAGCAAAGTCGAAGACCTCATTCATTTTAGACGAGATTGAGGGAGAGGCCCTGACAACGGCCTTTATGTATCCCCACAGCCCGTTAGGAACAGGAGGAGAACCTTATCCTAATGCGAGCAAAGTTCAAGACTGAGCTTCAAAGTCTACTTCAACAGGAGATAAGATCTCCTTCGAGCCAATCTCGACTGTAGGAGATAAAATCTCTTTCGAGCTTCAACCTCGACTGCAGAAGATAAGATCTCCCCTGAGTGTCCGTATCAACCTCGACTAGAGATAAGATCTCTCTCAAGCAACGGGCCAACCTCGATTGCAGAAGATAAGATCTCCTCCGAGCTTTTATCTCAATCGTAGGAGATAAGATCTCTCCTGAGCCCCAACCTCGACCAAAGATAAGATCTCTCCCGAGCGCCTGAGTCAGCCTCAACTATAGGAGATAAGATCTGCCCCGGGCGATCGAGCCTGCCTCGACTAGAGATAAGATCTCTTCCGAGCAACTCGGGCCAACCTCGACTGTAGGAGATAAGATCTCCCCCGAGCGATCGAGCCTACCTTGGCTAGAGATAAGGTCTCTCCCAAGCGATCCGGCTAACCTCAGCTGCAGAAGATAAGATCTCCCCCAAGCCTCAATCTCGGTTAGAGATTAAGATCTCTTCCGAGCATCCAAGTCAGCCTCGGCTGTAGGAGATAAGATCTTCCTCGAGCGATTAAGCCTGCCTCAGTTAGAGATAAGATTTCTTTCGAGCAATTCGGGCCAACCTCGACTGCAGAAGATAAAATCTCCCCCGAACTTCAACCTCAGCTGTAGGAGATAAGATCTCCCCCGAGCCTCAACCTTTGCCAGAGATAAGGTCTCTCCGAGCGACCCAACTAACCTCGGTGGTAGGAGATAAGATCTTCTCCGAGCCTCAACCTCGGTTAGAGATAAGATCTCTTCCGAGCGCCCGAGTCAACCTCGGCTAGAGATAAAATCTCTTTGAGTGACCGAGCCAATCTCAACTATAGGAGATAAGATCTTCCTCGAGCTTCAACCTTAGTTAGAGATAAGATCTCTCCCGAGCGCTCGAGTCAACCTCGACTAGAGATAAGATCTCTCCTGACGACCGAGCCAACCTCAGCTGTAGGAGGTAAAGATCTCCCCAAGCTTCAATCTCGATCAGAGATAAGATCTCTCCCGAGCGATCGGGCCAACCTCAGCTGCAAGAGATAAGATCTCTTCCAAGCTTTTATCTCGACCGTAGGAGATAAGATCTCTCCAAGCCTCAACCTCGACTAAAGATAAGATCTCTCCTGAGCGCCCAAGTCAGCCTCAGCTGCAGAAGATAAGATCTCCTCCGGGCGATTGAGCCTACCTCGGCTAGAGATAAGATTCTCTTCCGAGCGATCCGGGCCAACTTCGACTGCAGAAGATAAGATCTCCATCGGATGACTGAGCTTACCTTAGCTAGAGATAAGGTCTCTCCCAAGTGATCCGACTAACCTCAGCTGTAGAAGATAAGATCTCTCTTGAGTCTCAACCTTGATCAGAGATAAGATCTCTTCCGAGAGTTCAAGTCAGCCTCGATTGTAGAAGATAAGATCTCCTCCGGATGATTGAGCCTACCTCGGCTAGAGATAAGAATCTCTCCGACAGACTCGGGCCAAACCTTGGCTGTAGGAGAGATAAGATCTTTCCCGAGCTTTAACCTCGACTGTAGGAGATAGAGATCTCTCCCGAATCTTAACCTTGGCTAAAGATAAGATCTCTCCGAGTGCCCGAGTCAATCTCAGCTAGAGATAAGATCTCTCCCGAGCGATCGAGCTAATCTCGACTGTAGGAGATAAGATCTCCTCCGAGCTTCAACCTCGGATAGAGATAAGATCTTTTTCTGAGCATCCAAGTTCAACCTCGACTAGAGATAAGATCTCTTTCGAGTGATTGAGCCAACCTCGACTGCAGGAGATAAGATCTCTCTCGAGCTTCAACCTCGGTTAGAGATAAAATCTCTTCTGAGCGATCGGGCCAACCTCGACTGTAGGAGATAAGATCTCCTCCGAGCTTTTATCTCGACCATAGGAGATAAGATCTCCCCCGAGCCTCAACCTCGATTAGAGATAAGATCTCTCCCGAGCATCCGAGTCAGCCTCAGTTGCAGGAGATAAGATCTTCCCTGGGTGACCGAGCCTACCTCAGCTAGAGATAAGATCTCTCCCGAGTGACCCGGGCTAACCTTGGCTGTAGGAGATAAGATCTCCCCGAGCTTCAACCTTGACTGTAGGAGATAAGATCTCTCCCGAGCCTCAACCTCGATCAGACATAAGGTCTCTCCCGAGCAACCGGCAACCTCGGCTGTAGAAGATAAGATCTCCCCCGAGCCTCAACCTCGGTCAGAGATAAGATCTCTCCCGAGCGCCTAAGTCAACCTCGACTAGAGATAAGATCTCTCTCGAATAATCGAGCCAACCTCGACTGTAGGAGATAAGATCTCCTCTGAGCTTCAACCTCGACTAGAGATAATATCTCTCTCGAGTGCCCGAGTCAACCTCGGCTAGAGATAAGATCTCTTCCGAGTGACCAAGCTAACCTCGACTGTAGGAGATAAGATCTCCCCTGAGCTTCAACCTCAGCCAAAGTTAAGATCTCTTCCGAGCGACCGAGTCAACCTCGACTAGAGATAGGATCTCTTCCGAGCTTCAACTGCAACGTTAGTAAAAGACAAGTTCCCCTGGACCTCGGCTGGGGATAAGATCTCTTCCAAGCTTCAACTTCAACCTAAACTAGTGCAGAGCCCTAAAGAGAACTTCGGTAGTTGCCTTTTCTGTACTCTCTTCCTTTGAATTTCAAATTTAAGAGTGTGGGGACTATTATTGAAGATAAACTCCACTTCCATCGAAGTCCAATCTGATGCTCAGCCTAATGCAATTGGTAGTCATGAAAGAGCTTCAGTGGACAAGCCTTAGTCGAACTCCTTCAGCCGATCGAGTCCCTTCCGAACTCTCCAGCGGTCGAGTCTTAGCTGAATCCCTTCAATCGATCGAACTTCTCAGCGGTCGAACTTCAGTCGGACCCATATGGGAGTCGAACTCCCTTCGCACTCCTTCAGTCGAATGCCCATGAGAGCCGAACTTCCTCCGCACTTCTCCAATCGAACGCCCATGGGAGCCAAACTTCCTCTGGCTCTCTTCTTCAACCAAACTTCTTAGCGATCGAGCTTCAGTCGAACCCGTATGGAAGCTGAACTTCCTCCACACTCCTTCAGTCGGACATCCATGGAAGTTGAACTCCCTTCCCATTTCTCCAATCGAATGCCCATGGGAGCCGAACTCCCTCCGCACTCCTTCAGGGGCCGAACTCCTTTCGGACATCCCCTTCGATCGAACTCCTCCCAGATGATCTCCTCCAGACGTATCCTCCTTAGGAGTTCGAGCTTTCCTGAAATGGATATACCTGAGGTTCTTCACCAACCAACGTCTGCTCCCTCGAACTACAGCTATTGAACCTCGGCGGTATGGCCATCACTATCAGTCTAACAACATCGCTCTCTCCATAACAAGCCCCATGTGGCCCACGATCGGATGACATGGCCGCTACTACCAGTCTGACGACACCGCTCTCTCTGTAATAAATCTCATACGGCCCATGATCGGACGATATGACCGCCACTACCAGCCTGACGATATTTCTCTCTCTCTGTACTAAATTTCATGTGGCCTCGAGCGGTCTGCTATCAGACGATATGGTTGTCACCATCATTCAAGCTCCGTCTATAAAAAAGATCCTCCATATATGTTTTCTCGAAGCTCTTCTCTTCTCTCTAAAAATTCTATCGAACTTATTCTTGAGCACTCCATTTCTATTAGTCAGAAGAGCTGACTTGATCGTCGGAGGGTCCTACTGAAGCCACCACCACCAACTTCAGATGGAACTTTATTTTGTAGATCTCCAATGGCAACCTCGTCCTCCTCCACTCCAGCTCGATCCGACGTCAACCAAATTCTGCACCAACATCTATAAAATGAAAAAGAAAAGGTTAGTAAGCAATATTTATAGAAAAATTTAAGAAATTAAAAATTTATTTATAATTATTTTATAAAAAATTAAAAAAATAAAAAAATTTAATGCTCTTGCCTTATCCAACAACGGTGCCAAAAATTTTGATAAGAGCATGATGTTATCGTTAAAATACTATATTTATCAGTTTAATTTTGACTTCTTAAATTAATTAAAAATAAATTAAAAGTAGTGAGTTGGATCGAATCCATAGAGAAGACAGTATTTTAGTTTTAAAATTTTTAATTTTTATAAGAAAAATTAAAAAAAATTAAAGTCAAAAAATAAAATTAAAAATAAAAAATAAAAATTAAACGATGCAGAAAATTAAACATGGTACTAAGATCTACTAGTTAGATCTTTGCATTTACTTGCAATAAAATAAAAGTAATAATTAAAGTATAAAAATTAAATTATAATAAAAATAAAGAACATGAATTTAAAGAGCATAAAAATAAACTTTACATTAATTTAAAAATTCATAATTTAAATATATAAAATTTAAAAAAAAGAAAAAAAAATTAAAAATAGTTGATCTTGATCTTAGATCGGCATCGACGTTGAGATGGTGTAGAAGCCAGCTCTTTTTCGCAGCACTCATTATCTTGAAGCAGCTTTTAACCCAAGCATGGCTCTAATCTTTATCAAACTCCTTTTCATAACTAAAGATAGATTGATTTGATGGTCTGGAGTCCTTTAAGTAGATGTTGGAGTGTTGGAGGATTTTTTTCTACAGACAATATGAGACTAAAGGCCATTTTAATCATCAAAATAGAAAGAAATCTAAGTGAAATTTGAATTAAAACAGCTTTTAGATGAATTCTGCTCTCTTGGGTGAAGTCTGGCCATCAAATGGGGATCAAACGGTCCCAAAATCGTCAAAAATGGAGTTTTAAAAGCCTAGATCAGGTTGGATTAATTTCTGATCGTCCGATGGAGTTGATTTGGAGAAGATCGGGCCGTCGAATCTTATTCTAGGTATTTTAATCAAGTTGGGAGCTTTCTAGGCTGTTGGATCGGAGTTTGGAGCACTGTTGGCTGTCGGATCGCGATTAGGGAGAGTTGGGAAAATCGATTCAAAACTGAAAACGACCCCTACCGCTGGATCTGAACCAGCATCAATCTGGACCATAGGATGATGCAATTCCTATAGTTGTGGACCACATAGATCGGATGCATTTGAAGATCGGACCAATTAGCATGCGGCAAGTTCTATGAAATTACCATTTTGCTCTTATACGCTGCGATGAATTTCTTATGAACATCTTAATGGTCTAGGTCCACCACGTGGCACACGTTGATTCACCGAATGTTGTTGAGCTGACGGTCCATGCCGGATTTTGTGAACCAGCAGGTGGCTTCTATGGCTTAGTCAGCTTGGATGGCTTGGCTTGGCACGCTGACTTGGCTGGACGAGTCAGTGGAGCCATTTTTCTTTTTTTTTTTATTTTAATTTTTTTTAAAAAAAATTAATATCTAGTTTGTTTTAGCTTTGATTTGTTCCAAACTTATTTCATTATGATCAAAAAAATGAGATCTTTTTATTGATAATAATATTTTATTTTTTAATTATTTTTAATTAATAAAATATTAATTTTTTAAAAATATATAAAAATTAATTATTAAATTTTAAAAATAAATATAAATTAATTATTAAATTAATACTTTATTGATAAATTTATGATACTTATCATCTGCCCATGAACCTTTTTCTTTATCAAGCTAGGATTTTATGCCTTGCAGTAAAGGGTTGATTTGTTATCTTGGTTTCTCCATTCGCTTGAGGATGACTTACTGAGGTGAGATGATGAGATATATTCAGGTCCTCGCAAAACTTGGCAAACTTTTCTCCAATGAATTGATGGTCATTATCTATGATTAGCACTCTCGGTAGGCCGAATTTGCATACGATAGACTTTCAGACAAAGTCTGTCACCTTAGCTTTGGTGATGCATGCGAGCGGTTCAGCTTCTATCCATTTAGTGAAGTAGTCTATAGTGACAAGTAGGAATTTTCGTTGCTCCGATGCTATAAAAGATGGTCTAAGGATATCCATCCCCCACTATGAGAATGGCCAAGGCATGCTTATAGGTCTCAATCTTTTCATCTGTGTCCATCTTCCTCTTGCAGACTTACTTACACCTAATGGATTCAACCCCTTTAGGTAGATCAACCAATGTCCATGCATTGTTGACCTTTATGGACTCCATCTCAGATTTTATAATCTTAAGTCATTTTTCAGAATCAGAGCTTTGTATTACATCCATATAGGTGATCGGATCCTTATCATTCTCATCAAGTTCGATAGGATCACTGTCCTGGATCAAAAAATTATAGTATTTATCCGACTGATGCGGTACTCTATTGGATCACCTTAATAGTGTAGGAGACTACGGGTTTGATCTGATCAAATCCGATTCAGATTTGGCTATTGGTGTTGGCTTTTCTACCTGTTGAACTTTCTCAAGTTCAACCTTAGAGGCAACAGTTTCTTCACCAAGAAACTTTTTTTCTAAAAAAATTATCTTAAGACTGATGAATACTTTTGTTTATTAGCATGGTAGAAAATATACTCTTTTGTTTCTTTTGAATATCCTATGAACGTACAGTTGTCAGACTTAGGTCCTAGTTTATCTATGATTAACCATTTGACGTAAGTTGGGCACCCCCAGATCCTAAGGTGTGAAAGTACTAGTTTACGCCCTATCCATATCTCATATAGAGCTATAACCATAGATTTACTTGGAACTCTATTTAGAAGATAGCAAGTCGATTCGAGTGCATATTCCTAGAAGGATATTGACAAGTTGGCAAAACCTATCATAGATCGGATCATATCTAACAAAGTTTAATTTCTCTTTTCAGACACTATTATGCTATGATGTCCCTGAAGGAGTCCATTGGGAGAGAATCTCATTCTTTTCTAGATATGTAAGAAATTTACTAGAAAGGTATTCACCTCCTTGATCAAACTGATGAGTTTTAATACTTTTTTTGTATATTTTTCTACTTCATTTCGAAATCTTTTGAACATTTTAAATAAATTCGACTTATGTTTCATTAGATAGACATATCTATATCCAAATAGGTTGTTTATGGAGGTGATGAAATAGAAATATCCATCTCTAGTACTTGTGCTCATAGATTTACATACATCAGTATGTACTAGACCTAAGAGCTCAGTGGCTCTTTCATCTTTTTCAGTAAAAGATGACTTGATTATTTTTTTAAGAAAATAAGACGTACAAGTTGGAAGTGATTCACAATCACTAATTTCAAAGATTTTCTCTTGAGTCAACCTATTTATCCTATTCTTGTTAATATGATCTAGCTTACAGTGCTATAAGTAGATATCAGACATATTATCTAATCTAGGATGCTTGCCAGTGGAGTAAACTATATTAACAGATAGTGATATCATATAGATTCCATTACTTAAATATCCAAAAAATATATTAATACCATTCAAAATGATATTACAAAATTTTTTCTTTATTAAAATCTCATAATTATTTTTGGCCAAGAGGTCTATAGAAATGATATTCAAAAAAAAGTTAGGACAATAGTGACAATTTCTAAGAACAATAAAATAAGACTCAAGTATAAGTTTCATGATTCCTAATGCTGGAATTGGTCTTCCATCTCCAACATTCATGAATCTTTTACCTTGTTCGAATCTTCTACTGACCTACAACTTCTGCATCGAATTACAAATATGATAAGAATTTTCAGTATCTAATACTAATTAGTAATATCACAAATAGAGAAATTGCAAGAAGTTATCGTATAAGTACCTTTTCCAGCAATATTTTATTTTTTTCTCGGCCTATTCAGGTCCAGGGAGGCAATATACCGAGGATAGTTTCTCTTTCAATACCCCCGCTTCTTATATAAGAAATACTCCGCTTGACTCTTATCGGATTTTGGCTTCTTGGTCTGGCTCTGCACTGATGTCTCAACCTGAGCTTGCACCTTTTTGGACTTCTTCTTCTTGTTCTTTTTTCCTTTCTTAAAGGTTTGAGAACCAGAAGAAGACCCTTCCACTAAGTTTATTGCCTCCTTATGGAGCTGCTGATCCTTCATAAAGTTCTGAAGTAACTTCAGTAACCCGTGGTAGTTTACTTCAAGCTTTATCATTCTATAATGAGTAGAGGAAGGGAGATAAGACTTGGGCAGCGAGTTTAGAATTGCATCTTTTCCTATCTGCTCGTGCAAGGAAAAGCCGAGCTTGCCCAAACGCTCTATCATCTCGATCATGTATAATACATGATCAGTGACTGAAGCTCCATCTCTCATCTGGTGTTGAAGATGGCACAACTAGTCTTTTGCCTCTCAACGTCATTGGGTATGCCAAAAGACTCATTCAACACTTGAAGCATGTCTTCGGCTGAGCTGATTAAAATCTGTGACCGAATTCGTCACTCATAGCTACCAACATATTGCAATATACCGTGGTTTGGTTATTGAGCCATTTTTGGTAAGTGTCTCGAATGACCCATGTGTATTATGAGCTGGCTCCTCAGGTGCCGGATCTATCAAGATGTATAAGATCCATTCATGCTCTAGGATAATTTTCAACTTGCGGTACCAGCTACCAAAATTGGGTTCTACCAGCTTATCATTATCCAACAATAACCAAAGCGAAAGAAAAGTAGACATAACTATACAAAAAAAATCTAAGTCTAATTAGTAAATAATTTATTAAATTTAAAGATTTGGACTTTCATCAAAAAATTTTCTCATCATTTTATTCAAATTGTTAGCCTTTACCGTCAATTCAAAAAATTATCTTAATTTCTTAGTGGATACTAGAATCCACATAGATTGCACACGAGCCCGACTTTGGCCAGTCAATCTATGTATATTTATGGGTAGGTTCATGACTAATTATTTTTTTAAATAATTTTTAGTAATTTAATTTTATCATAATTTCTAATCAGTAGACTTTGGCCTTCACTAAAAAGATTTGGTTAGGTCCAATCATTAATATGACTATACTTGGTCCATTTAATCAATGAATGAATTTGATTTTCACTGGAAAAGTTCGATTAGATCTAACCATTAATATGACTATACTTGATCATCTAATATTATAAAAAAAATATAAAATAGCAACTTTTAATTCGCTGCACTCGATGGAAGCATCGTGTAAATTGTATTAAAAATTATGTTACAAATGGTCGGATAATACTGATAATTATTCGGCGCATAAGTGGTTCTTAACGCGTAGAGGGATGTTTTAGTCAGAGCATAACTATGATTATAACCATCGTGGGCTAATTTTATACTTAACTATGGTTATATCCGTCTCATTGAAATCGGACCTAATTTGATTTAGGCATTAATTATGCTTAAAATCATCGTTGGAGGTTTAATTTAATTTAGGCATTAACTATGGTTAAAACCGTCGTTGTTAGAGGCCTAATTTTAATCAAAATCGTTGTCGGACTCCAAACCTCCCCGTTGTTGAACCCCAACCCGTTTTTGGACTGCCCAGAACCCTTGCCCGATTTTCCACGCCACCACCGCATCCACGGCCGTCTCCGCGTTCCCAACCCCCTCTTCCTGCTCCTCCCCTTCCTCGCGCGTTTTCGTCTCCACTTCCCCACTTTCCAGAGTTACCAAGGCCCTCATCCACCACCCTCTCCTCTTTCCAAACCCACCGACCTCTCGACTTTCCAACCTATTTTTACTGGGTAATTGAGAGCCGTCGTCCTCGTCTTCATCCTTGTCTTCGTCTTCGTTTCCACCGTATTTTAGATCCGAAAGACGAAGGGGAAGCCTGGCCTGGATCTCTTCCTCTCTTTCCTCGGGAAACCGGTAAGAAGCCTCTTTACTTCTTCTTCGCGTCCTTATCTCCTTCTCATTTGATCTCTCTTGTTTTCGATCTCCGATCTTTTAGCTGCCTTATTCTTTTTTTTGTTTTTTTCTTTGTTGATGGAAGCTAGGGATTCGATCTGTGAATGAGTGAGATCCCGTTGTGTGAGTGCTCCGATTAGCTGCTGCGGACATATAATTACTCCGATCTCTTGTTTTGGTGAGGCTTTCTGGATTTAGAACATTTATCTTAGGTTTATGTTATTATTCTTGTTCCTTTGGTGTTCTTATGCTCGTTAACGTTTATGGTAGCCTCCGATTAGGGCTATTCTGCTCTTGTTCTTTGTTTTATATAATCAAAACATCATAATTTATAACGTTTGTGGTAGCCAATGGTGCCATTGTTATATTGATGGTGTAATGAAGTAGCTGATGCATTACAGTTCCTGATTTTGTGACCTTTGGTTCCAGAGGATTTTTCTTGTTCATAGCACATATGGTATTTCTTATTATTACGGAGATTTGTTTGGTGAAAAGTTGACATCAAATTTCTTTTGATATTTTACTTAGGTTGGTTGATTTTTCTCAACCGAAGGGAGAGATATGACTACAAATCTTCCACAGCCTCAGCTGCAGCAAATTCTTGCAACTTGCACCTTCAAACCAATTGTAGACCATGACATGGTATGCCTCATGCATGGCTCAAAAGTTCGAAAGCACCAAGAGAAAACTTCAGAAATGCCCAACTCTTTCAAATCGATAAGAGTAGCAACAGTAGGTTTTGAATTCCTGCTCCCATGTTTATCTTGGTTCTCAGATTTGTTTCTGAAAACTTTGACACTAACAGACTCTAGTTAGTTCCCTCAGAAAACAGAGCATATATCAAAACACTCTTTACAGAGTACGAATCTAACTTATGATTTAAGATAGTGCAATTAAATAGTATGTGACACTGCATTGGTGTGGCTGTTCTGAACATAACATGGATTGAATATAAGTCTGGTTCATCTATGGGATGGACTCTGCAGAGACAGTCATTAGTTACATCAGCAACATTCAAACAATCAAACCAGAGTCCACAAAATAGAGCAATTGAATAATGCAAAACTTTTACTTGGAGCCAACCATCTATTTACTGTGCAAATTTTTTCTATTACATTTAGAAATTGTTGATGAGGGCTTCAGCAAGCATGGAAGGCAAGTAAAATGATAACATCTAAATTACTCTAATTCAGCTGACAAGAAATGCTCTCCCTAACAAGGCTTCAGAGTAACAGTCACAAGGGTGTTGTCTTCTTTCAAAAAGTGTTTTTGTTTGCCTTTAATTTTCAGAAAACATGACACCCCATCATTTAGTCCACTGCCATTTCAGATTTAGTTCGTATGCCCTTGGCATTTAATGTTGCACTTTTGATGACAAAGCAAAAAAGATATACATTTCAAAACTCAAATAAATGTACAAGGCATAGAGATGGCAAGAGAATTTGAAGTCAACCTTCTTCCACATCTCACACACACAATATTGGGAGTCACTTAGCTGCCTCATCTTAAGTAGATTACAATGTTCTAAGCTGTATAATTTATAAATCATAAATCTCCAATTACTCCTCACACACAATATTGGTAGTCACTTAGCTGCCTCTATCTTTGTTGATGGAAGAGCTGCCTCACCTTAAATAGAATACAATGTTCTAAGGTAGTTATAAATCTCCAATTAGCTTAAAATATAACATCCAAAGAACTCAAAACATCATAATTTAGATTTATTGTGGTAACATGACTACTTTGGTAGCTGGACTGCCATTTATTAAAAGTCTTCAGACTCAGTTCTTAAGCATTATGATAAGTTAGCAAAACTTTGATGTATAATAACAAGAGAATAATAACAGAGAGAGAGATAACAAAGGAAGATTTTTGAATTTGAGTTCATATATATGAAGGTAGAATACAGAGCTTGTCGGCTATGCATGATATATATATACAATCGGCTTTATATGATATTTGCAATTAGCTATATGTGGAATATATAGCTAAAGATATGCATATTACTTGCTTTCTTTTCTTCTTTGTTAAGCATATTAGTATAGCAATTTAGAGTCAGCTCATGCTACAATAACTCAAAGTTCCTACAAGCTTCAATTATTGCCTGGTATAAAGTTTACGGTGCAGGATTGGCATCACTGTTTCCTCATCTTTCTGTCAGTTGGTTCCCATATGATTCTCTCTATGGTTTATGCACAGCTCTCATGGTTAATGGTCCACGGCATTTCACTTTGTTATAAACTCGTTGCACCACCAATGCACAACCAACCTAAACTGCACACATTAAGACCATAGCAAATTTTTAGTGCTGGACAACATGTTACACTTCATCTCTGAGAAATTTAAGAACAAGTAAAAATTGTATGAGCTAATAACACTACAGAAAAAATAGAAAATGGTGACTTTTATTTCGCTACACTAGATGGAAGCGTCATGCGTATAAAACTATGTTACAGATGACTCTCATGTGACGCCTCTGATGTGGCACTTTTCTATTCACCATGATGATGCAATCAATCTACCTTTTCAAGATACTTGACTTTACATAAGTTATTAATTTTGTTGGATTATACTGTTGTATTGTGAATCTAGTATAGTGCTACTTCAGTTGAATCCAACATACTGCTTTATCTACTTCTGGGTTGCTTGCTATTTGTTTATGCTAAATATGGCAATTTATGCCTCTATTTTGCTTTCATGTGCTTATGTAATTATACATCCATTGGCAGTCCTGTCACTCTTTGCTTATGCAATAGATAAAAGGAGCTTTTCATCAAAAAAGAGCAGTCAAAAATATTGCCAACCTTCATGATGAATCTATCCATTATTTGTTGCACATGGTAGTATATTTTTTAGTTTTGTTGCATCTAAATTGCTGATTCACTTGATAATCTTTTATTTGTAATGATTGTGATGGATGAACTTGCCATCAATGTTCAAGAATAGGTCTTTACCTTTTGATGTGTGCATACTTTGCTGTGTTAGCTTGTCGAAGATTGTGATTTTTTATTCCCTTTGTATGTGAATGTGGGGAAACAATCACAAAGAGAAAGCTCTGAATGTTTGATTTTAACATTACATGTGTTTGCATGATTATGATGGCATGAATTAGCATTTGGAGATATGATGCATTATTGGGAACCATTCATTTTTAAGTTTTTGGGTCTAGATGTTGTAAAATGCTTTCGTGATTAACCCTGCTAACTTCTTCTTCTTCTTTTTGTTAAGAAAAAAAAAAATATTTTTTGTCTATCATTATCTTGATGGCATTCAAGTTTGCTGATTCTAAATGTATGAAATTACTGCTTGATTATTCCCTAGCTTTAATGTAAACCATATATTGTTTTGTTGATAATAAATGATATGTATATATTTTTATTGTTCAGTTAATTGCAATTTCATTCAATTTCTCTTACAATGGATAAAAGTTGGATAAATAAACCAAGGTCTAGCAAAGATTATTTAGATGGAGTTCAAGATTTCATCAAATTTGCGGTTGAGAAATCTAGTATGAATAGAAAGATTATATGTCTATGCCGAAAATGTGTAAATTGTTTTTCATTTGATCCACAAATTATTGAAGAACATTTGGTGTGAAATGGTTTTGTCAAGTGGGTATTTCATGGAGAGTCCATGTTATCATGTTCATATAATCAACCCTCTTATGTAGAATATATATTTGCTCGGGGATCCGATAACGTACAAAGAAATGCTGCAATAGAAGATGATATGAGTGGTCTGCTCAGAGATGCTCTTGAAATTGGTGTTGAAAATATAGGAGGTTCCAATAGAGGATAAGAAACAGTTGGGATGGCTGAGGGATTCATGTTTACCGATCCTATGCATGTTAAGGAGATTGTATGTTCATCTAATGATGAGATAGCTTGGTATCGTCATTTGTTGGAAGATTATGATCAAGAATTATATCTGAGTTGCAAGAATTTTTTGAAGACTTCTTTTCTTGTGCATTTGTTTCAATAAAATATTTGAATGGATGGTCTGGTAACAGTTTTACTATGCTACTACAATTATTAAATAATGCATTTTCAGAAGGTACTACTTTGCCATCTTCATCTTATGAAGCCAAAAAATTAGTAAATGAATTAGATCTTGGATATGAGAAGATTCATGGTTATCTGAATGATTGTATATTATATCGAGGTGATAATGCTCATAAAGAATCATGCCATGTATGTGGATATTCACGATGGGCAATGCAAAAAGAAGATGAGGATGATCAATTGAATGATGTGGATGCAATACGGCATAAAAAAATCGGCCAAAGCATTGTGTTACTTTCCTTTCATATCCAGACTGAAAAGAATCTATGCATCGTCAAAAATAGTTTCTTCAATGAGATGGCACGATGAAAGACGTACAAAAGATGAAATATTGAGACATCTAGCAGATAGTTTAGCATGGAAAGCATTTGATGATAGACATCCTGATTTTGCCTCTGATATTCATAGTGTTAGGTTGGGTTTAGCTACTGATGGTTTTAATCCATTTCGGACTCTAAGTTCTACCTATAGCACTTGTCCAGTTATTTTGATTTCTTATAATATGCTACCATGGATGTGCATGAAACAAACTGCACTAATTCTGTCAATAGTTATCCTAGGTAATAAGAGTCCCGGGAATCATATTGATGTTTTTTTGCAACCTTTAATAGAGGAATTAAAATAGTTATGGGAGGGTATCGATGCATTTGATGCTTCTATCGGCCAAATATTTAAATTGTGGGCAGCTCTTATATGGACTATCAATGTTTTTCCTGCATATGCTAATTTATCTAGTTGGAGTACTAAAGGGCGTGTCACATGCTCATCATGTGGGGATTCAACTCATTCATATTGGTTAAAATATGGGAGAAAATTTTGTTATATGGGACATCGTCGGTGGTTGGAAGCGAATCATCCATTTCGATTTCAGAAAGAATTTTTTGATGGAAGTATAGAGTTGGGATTCGCCCCTATTCCACTGCCTGGATCTGATGTTATTAGACAAATGAGTAACATTAATTACATTTATGGTAAAATATCTCAGTCTTCAAAAAAAAAGAGGAAGGGAGGATGTTGAAAGCTCAATACATGAAGAGTTATCAAAGGAAGTCAGTACTAGTAATGTAGATGCAGAGATATTTGAGGATGTTGATAATTTCTTTGAAGATGATGAAAATAATGATATAACAATGGCAGTATCTATATGTAATACTACTAAATAGTTATGAAAAAAAAGAAGCATCTTCTTTGACTTACCTTATTAGGAGCATAATCTTCTTCGGCATAATCTTGATGTGATGTATATAGAGAAGAATGTTTGTGATAATTTAATTGGAACATTGTTAAATATTGATAGGAAGACCGAAGATAACACGAAGGCATGTTTTGATTTGAAAGAAATGGGCATTCGACAGGTTCTTCATCCGAAAGTGCTTGCTAATGATAAAATTTACATGCTTTCTGCATATTACACAATGTCTACTCAAGAAAAGATCTTTTTGTGTCAGTTTTAAAAAATATCAAGATTCCTGATGGGTATGCATCAAACATTTCACGATGTGTCAATCTGAAAGAGTGGAAACTTTCAAACCTAAAAAGTCATGATGGCCATATATTGATGCAAGATAGAATTCCATTGGCTTTAAGATCATTAATGCCAAAACAAATTGTTGTAGTTGTTTCCCAATTGCCAACATTTTTTAAGTCATTATGTTCTAAAGTTCTTGATCCTTGAAACTTGATCGATTAGAATCATGTTGTACTTACACTGTGCCAAATGGAGAATATCTTTTCTCCAAGTTTTTTTACTATTATGGTTCATCTAATCATTCACTTAGTTGCGGAAGCTAAACTTGGTGGACCAATACACTATAGATGGATGTATCCTATTGAGAGGTACGCTATTATAAACTCTACAATTACAATTTAGAATTTTTTATTTCGAAAAAGGTTACGTCGATATTGATATTTTATAATATTTTTGGTTTCTGAAGGTATCTCGGGCACTTGCAAGATTATGTACGCAATAGAGCTCATCTCGAAGGCTCAATTGCAAAAGGATATGTTGCTGAAGAGTGTTTGACATTTTGTTCAAGATATCTTGAAGGTGTAGAAACAAAATTTAATCGATCTCAAAGAAATTATGAGACCATAGAAGATGTTGAAAATTACAGGTTCTTATCTGGTGGAAGAATTTTGGGGAAGATTGAAAGTATCATTCTTGACAAAAAATCATTAGCACAAGCACATCATTATGTCTTACTTCATAGTGACATAATATCTAAGTATCGCAGGTTATCATGGTTATAATATAATTTAATTTACTATTCTATCATAAATAATATTCTTGATCAATGATTTAATTTTTATACAGTAAATTTTTAGTTGCTCAGCAACAAGTCAACAATAACATTCGACCGAACTCAAGGGTTGAGCAAAGATGGTTGGTCGAAATATTCCCTGAATGGCTTTTCAAATAGGTTGGACATAGATATATATGTATAGGTGTATGTTAATTTCAATTAACATTATAATGCATTGTTTAATAGTTAATTGTGTGATTTTTTTTAGGTATCGATAATGATGAAGAGCAATTGTTCAGATAAGTTGATAGCTACTGCTCATGGTCCTAATAATATTGTCAAGAGATATAGTGGCTTCATCATCAATGGTTTCAAATTCCATACTAAAGAACGTGAAAAATTTAGAAAAACTCAGAATAGTGGAGTTATGGTGGTAGCAGATGGAAAAATTTATTATGGTGCACTTACAGATATTTACGAGTTGGATTACTATGGAGTGTTTAAGGTAGTATTATTTCGATGTGATTAGGTTGACATAAACTCATCAAGAGGTTTGAAGCAAGATGCAAATGGGTTTATAATGGTAAATTTTTCATGATTAATACATACTCGTGTCTTATTAAAGGATGATCCATTTATATTTTCATCTCAAGCTCAACAAGTATTTTTCGTACAAGATTCAAAAGATAAGTGGGCTGTTGTCATCAAAACTAAACCTAGGGATTTATATGATATGGAGACAGGAATAGTTTTGGAAGATGAGGAGACTTATACTCAATGTATGCCTTTAAATATTATGCCGATTGATGATCTAAGTATTTCAACCAATTGGCAGAGGCTATAGCTGTGATGTGGTCTCTAGCTTTGGTGTAGGTTTCAACTTTAGTTATGGTGGACCTATGTATGGAAATGGTGGATAAGGTAGCGGTATTGTCTATGGTGGCCGAGCTGGGTATAATTGAATGTATGGTAGTTATGATGCTGGCCAGGGATATGGGAGCAGATATGTTGCAGCCATAGAGTGAATTGTTATTAGTTTTATTTTTCAGTCTATGCATAAAATGTAATTTTTTAGTGTCTCTAACAACTTTTCTTTACTGTGTTTTTGCTTGCATGGATGAAACTTTTTTTTCGGACTACAAATTATTATGTGATTGAGTTGTATATAAGCTTTTATTTGTTTATCATTCGTATCATTTCTTATCCGTTCTTTACTCTTCCAGAATAATGGTAATGCCTCAGATTTTATTACTGCAAGTGGAGAATATCTAACTCTTTGTAGTTAACATGAAATTTGTGGCAAAATATTCCTCCAATATCTGAACCATATGGGATTGAGTTGTAATGAAAGGATAACGCAAAGAGTTAGATATTCCATAAAATTTTTATGTGCTTATCATCTATTGATAAAATTATTTCAATATATGCAGGTCAAGAACATTATGCCTCGAAAATCTTTGAGAGGTGTTGAGTTTCAGGATTCTCGGGCTGCATCTTCTAGTCGATCCGATAAGCCCCAGCAGTCTCAGCCTGATAAGTCGTAGCATGAGCCTCCTGTTGATCCTCATGTTGATGATCGAGATGATGAGATAGTTGTTGGTGATTTACAGATTCAGGATAAGTTAAATGTATAAATTCTATCCGGATTTTATTTTAATATTTTATTTTAAATTTTTTTCGATGCATATATCACACTTTTGATTTTTTTTATATTTTTTGTAGATGCCCAGGGACGCTTGAGGATGAGATGCGGGTCCACACGAGCTCGAGATGTGTGGCAGCTCAGGGAGGGTGAGAGAATCATAGTTACATGCAATAATTTAGGATAACTCATTAAGAAATCAGGAAGCTTGTTATCTAGTTTTTTAGGATTAGTTGCATGTAAGTGTCAACTGTGTCCGATTAATTATTTTAGGTGGAGTGATATGCTTCCATCATACAAAGTTGAGCTACTACGGATTGTATAGGTAAAAAGATAGATTGAAACTATATATTAAGTAGCTAAAGATTTAAGTATTTGAATCGATCTAACAATTATAATTTTTTTTTTGTAATTATTGCAGACAATTTGTAACCCCTCCTGAAAGCCATGATTGGATACTAAAGTCTCTTAATTGTAAATGGAAAGAATATAAAGCCAAGTTAAAGAAGGATTATAAAGAGGAGGGTATGATAGAGGAGGACGTTGCTTGTTCCTGTCCTCCTGATGTATATCAGTGGATCGAGCTTGTACACTATTGGTTTTCGGAGAGAGGACAGGTTATATATAATCTACATTTAATCTTTATTTATACATTATCAGTATGGACTAAATATTTATAAAAGATATATCACTTTGCTATCCTTTATATGGTAGACATACTCAAATATTGGCAGAGCTGCACGATCATCTCAGTTGGTGCCTCACACATCAGGTTCTAAGAGTTACGCGAGGCATAGAGCTGAATTTGTATGTTATACTTTTCTAAATCACAAATTCCTATTATGCTTCTTTAGACTTGGCTTATACAGTCAAATTTCTCATCCTATGTTTCTGCTGCTGATGTTGCTTGTGATCTTTGTTGCTTGTTGATGTTGCTTGTGATCTAACCTTGTGATCTTTGTTGCTTGTTGGAATAACCTATGTTAGAAAAATTATACTTTGTTGCTTGTGATCTATGTTGCTGTGTTGGAGGATAAAGCGTGCCCAAGTTGGTACAGTGTAAAGTGCCAATAAGGCTACAACTGGTTACTCAAGTTTGGTAACCTGTACAATGTAAAAATAAGCTTGCATGAGGGCTTTAAAGAACAATTTAGTACATAATTTTTGAGATACAGACATTGTATTTATCATCAGGGGGGCACTGTAGGCAGTGAAGCATATCTTATGGATCTATTCCTATAGTTCTACACATCCAATTATACTGAAGCAAAATATCTAATGGTTTGTTCATATACTATGATCACCGAGATAAATTTTCATACAATTGTAAGCACGTAGCAATAAATTCTACTATTTGTCAAAGGATACCAACACAGAAATAAAAAAGTAGATAACCTACTTAAAAAGAAGTATTTATGTATATGAGTCAGGAACAAGATCCTTTCAACCATACTATCAGCTGAAGCAGAGTGTTAGTTGGCTGGGTCGGCCTTTCAACCATACTACTTTCCTGAGCATTCAAGACTGGTCTGTTCTTTGCAAACAAAATGGAATAGCAGATTTTGGGAATGTTTGGAGCAAGATCAAAAGGATTCCTATGTCTGTCTTCTTACCAGCAATCCATATGGTCTTTTTGTTCCTTGAGCTATCTTAGCAGAGAAATTATCGTAGTTTATCGTTATTGTTACTGTTATTAATAATCTAACATGTTATGAATATGTTATTCTGTAGGTGGAAGAGCATGGGAGGGAGCCTGGTGAGGTTGAGTTCTATAGGATGACTCATACACACCATGATGGCAGTTTTGTATGAAAGGAGTCTAGGGATATAATAGTATGTAATGATTTATTTTATGAATAATTTATATTATCATTTTTGTATCATTAAATATGTATATATTCTTTAATATATATGATAGGGCAACAACGCTTATTGCAGAGCGTATTGGTGAGTCCTCATCATTTGCAGAGTGTAGTTGTGTTGAGGTCGAGGTGTTCACTGAACTTATGGGATCAGAGCATTATGGCAGAGTGAGGGGTTATGGCAGAGTGAGGGGTTATGGAGTTAGAGTCATCTCCACTCAGCTGTCTGCAATGAGTAGATATAGTCGAGAGTGTAGACAGAGCAGCAGCACTATAGAGGTCCATAGGTTAGAGACACAGATGCAGGAGATGAGTCAGAGACATAAGACAGAGATGGAGGATATGAATTAGAGACATCAGGCACAGATGGATGAGATGAATCAGAGATATGAGACACAGATGGATGAGATGAATCAAAGACGTGAGACAGATGGAGGAGCTGAGACACAACTATCAGACAGAGATAGAGTCATTGAGGGGCCAGGTTGATGACATTACATCTTTTTTACAGGGTTTTGGCCCGCGTCGAGTATAATTCCTAAATTTTATATTATTTTTATGTATATTTTAATTGTTTAAACTTTATGAGTTATATAATTTCTATATTCTCAACTTATAAAGGTTTTTTTGTTTCTTACAGGGTCCATGCTTCCAGCAGTCATTGAGATGATGATGATGGTATATAGACAAGTGATTGCCCTATCTTTTTTTTTTTAGTAATTGCCCTATCTTTTACATCTTCCTTCTTCTTAGGTCTCTCTTTATCCTTGTTATTGAGTACAATATTATCTGACTGTTGATGATTGTGCTTGTTAATTTGTCAGCCCCCGATCAATGGAATCGTTTTTTTGTTTTTGTTTCAAAGAAAATGATCCAAGCACATTTTCCTACACCAGCACTTGACATCTAGGTACTGTGTTTTAGTATTTTCTAATTGACAACAACAAACTTGCACATAGTTTTAACCAGGGTTACAAGAGCGTTGAAATCTTATAAATATTCTTGCTTCATATTTTCTAATTGACTGATTTATGATTGACTCCGATCGCATCACTTGCAGTATATCTAATTGATAGGAGCATTTGATGCAGAAATGTGGTTGCTTGATTTATCATTATTCTTTTATAAATATAGATAGCAAGGGTCGTGATCTAAGCAAAATACCTCATAGGATAAATTGTTGAAATTTGAGAGACCAAATATTGCACCTGCAATTGAGACAGTCTTGCCCAAGAGAGATTGACTCCAGATTATGATGCTCTGGATGTTGCAAACAAGATTGGTATCATTTAAGCCTGAGATTCAGCCGTTAACCAATCTGTTTTGCTTTCGGCTTCGCATTTTGTATTAATGTTTAAAAAGGTTGACTTCAAATCCTCAGTTTTGTTTGCATAACTTGACCTTCTAGTTGTTTTGAGAATTTTAAAGAAAAAACTTGAAAGTATATTCTAGAGTAACTACTTTTCTACTTGAATCCCTTTTTTGGCACAAGTATTATTGAAGTGTTTTTCTGTCTACCCTATATAAATGCTTGTCTTGTGCGATGCGGTCCCTGTGAGGCATATCTCCTTGTGTTTGTGCTCAAGTTTTACCCCCTGTAATGAAAGGTTGTCTTGCCATCCCAATTGCGCGGTAGCTATTTATTTTGTCAATGATGTTTGGATGGGCAGGGAAAGAAGGTTTTTAGTTTTGGTGGGGCGGGTGGTCATGACTGAGTACTTCGTGAGAGCTTTACTTGTTGAAAATGTTCTTTAGTGGGTGCTTATGGACGGTGAGCTTATTAGTCCATCTGTGAACATGTCCAGGTATTTATGTGCATGTAAATTTGAAGAATAGAATCCAATGCTTGTGCTGAGAATGTGGAGAATCTAAAATGACATGAAATTCAGACACCACATGTCATTTTGGGTATAATAAAGATGGACTAGTTTAGCTGGGTCTTATCACCTCCAAGCTCCAGGTTATAGATGTTCATTCAATCTTTTTCTATGAGTCTGAAGCTCTAGTTATTTTGATCTTTTCTTGGTAAATGTGCAGAATTAGCTCGCCAACAACACCTGAGAAGGAAAATAAGATGGCGATGGCTATGGAGCTGCATGGGCTCGTCCATCACCATTGGGGCTTCCCTGCTTGCATATTCATATGTTCCTCACTCATTAACAACCTCCTGCCCAGATGCTCCGCCAGGCACAGGGGGTTCCACGTAAAATGAGTCTTAGTCCTGATTGAATGACCTTGCACTTTTGGTTACCTTTGCACTCGAAAGGTTTTGTATAATAAGCTATTTTTGTTGGCATCTCAAGCACTCAGCAGATGTCTTATGTTAAAAATGAAAATTTGTATGTTGTGGTGAAGAAAAGACATAAGGATTTATATAACATGAGTGAGAAATTGTCTGATAATGATAATGAAGAGACACCCCATGAGAATGAATCCTTCGGCAGGCAGGATTTAGAAGACTTGGTAGATAAGAATAATAATAATGACTAGGTTAGAAATGATGTTGATGGAACAAAAGTTGAGATAAATAGATGATGGTTAGTGTTATATTACACAAATAATTAATAAATAATATTTTTAATAAGCTTGTATCACGTCATTTCTACTTTCACAAGTTGTTCAATTAGAATTTTATATCTTGGCAAATTGAGATGCATTAGCTATTTTATTTTTGTAATTGAACTTCATAATTTCTTGTCGAGTTATTTACAAATATATATTAATCCATCCAAGATTAATTTGCGCTCTTGTCATGTATTTGGTAATAGTTTAAGATGTCTGAGTACTAGAGGTTTAAAAGTACACAAGATCTAGCACTTGCTAGAGCGGTATTATGGGCAATCCCAGCTACACTCTCATATCCCAGATCATATCATGGAGTTCCCATGCCTCCTCCGGCCTAAGGACTCATCATAACCTTCAATACAATCCTTCTCCTAGACTCAAGGGGATGTTGATATGATTACTATAGGTACTTTTTTTCTCAAAAGTTTAGGATAATCTCTTTAAGCAATGATGTTTGAGATGAATATATGTGAGATTTTAATTTGATAATAAGATGAACAAATGTTATCGTTCCATGTCTCATTTAATTCATTATTTTTTCATATGGCTTCTTTAAATAAGAATTTGAATGAAAATCCATCCTTCTATATGGGTGCACAGCATATGCTAGAGGCAATGAGAAAAGAAAGCGGGGTCAAACATGCATGTTTGAAGTATGGAGCTTGCTAGAAAGAGATCACCTCATTATTGGTTGGTAAAAGCTTGGTCAACCTATTGGTCATGAAAGAGCAATACTTGCTAATTTTTTTGGGTACCATATATAACAAGGAAGCACACTTTGGCACCACTTAATTACAAAAGCTAGCATATTGTGCCTCATTCAAATAAAGATCAAAAATGGAAATGTGAGCCTTGTCACAAATATATTTTCTTTTTCTTGAACATATCATTTGCAATGATTTTTCATTTTATTTTTCTATCTAAATTTAGAAACTTTTGGTTATTGATTATTGCTTGAGTCACTCATTAACTTGGTTGCAAACTCATTTTTGAATATGTACCATTTGACCTGAACCATAGGTTCGAAATAGGCTTCTAGAAGGCATTAAACCATGGATTATGTCCTCAAATGGAGATAAATGGAGGAATTTCAAGAGTAAACTCAAATCAAAATTTTATAGTGAGCATAAATTTGGGGCACAAAACTCAGACCATGTACTAGAGCAAGCTACACCAAATCAATGGATAGGCTTGGTTTATATGTGGAGCTCGGATGATGTAAAAGTATAATTAAACTTAACCATCTAATAATTTTAATTGTTTAATATGATGTTTTCATAATCAGTCATGGTTTTTTTTTTTTATTTTAGAGGATTAGTGAGATAAACAAGCAAAACCATTCCAAAATAAATTCTGCACATATTGTAGGAGTGAGTAGTTATGCAATGGTAGCTAACAAGCTAATATTTTCTCCTTACTTATTACAATTAAAATTTATGTATGTAAATATCACTTACTTTTATTTGAAATTTTACTTAAGTAAAGGTACTATGCATCTAATATTATTATAGAAAAAAGAAGATAGAAGGTCTAGTCACTCAAGGACATGTCTACATAGAAACCTACCAAAATAAGAATAGAAAACCTCTAAATGATGATGCTGCTGAAAAAATTATATATTTATCCAATTAAAAAATTTCATAATTCACATACAACTATATAGAACTACTTATTCAATGAATAAGAAAATAATGTGTTTAATTTCTTATTACAGGAAGAGTTGAAGAATCTTAATACAGAGCAATCTGAGAGCTCCAAAAACATGTAAGCAAACTTTCCAAATTAATGAGGAGACCATTACTCTAAAATCATTGCACCTAAAGAGAAAATTGGTTGTGTGCGTGATTTGGATAAAGATCTTATACCATCAAAGGATTAAAATAGCACCTCTAATATACTTGGGGTGTAATAATAAGCTCATAGAAAGATCATACATGATCCAACAAAAAGTGGCAACAAATGAAGGAGCAGATTTAAGCTCAAAAAGATTGTATATCAAGACTGCAAACCCATTTGTCATATATTATTAACAATCTTTCAGTACTTTGCCCTAGGGCAAAATATTGAGGATATTCTATATGTAGTAGAACCAATAGATAGTTGCCACAGAGGTAATATACCTTTCTTTGGATCATTTCTTAATTTCTAAAAAAATTGATTATTGGCAACTAAATTTATTATATTTTATATATTTTTGTTAGAAGTAATATATCTTAAAATAAATATTGTTAAGGTATACTTATGTTATGTAGTTTGTTAGATTTCTTCAAATAAGCACCAGATGCTTCAACCACCCCTAATGCTTCACTACTTTTAATTGGATGCTCCTCATCATCCAGCTAGGATCCTCAAATATTATAAGTATACTAAATAAGTCTATTTGTTTTGCATGTAGCCACACTATATGAGCCATATAATAATGGATTTCATCTCTCTTTTTATTATTTGAAATAATAATATTGCTTGTTTATGCTTTTTATATTAGTTTTGCTTAATACTTAGACATTGACTAAGTGTTAAATTTGGATGAAAATTTTTAAATAGATTTTACCATGTCATTTTTATCTAACAACTACACGTCTCCATGGAATATGAATTCATAGAACTCTATAAATACCCATTGATGAATAATTTTCATTGCTTTTACCTATTTGTAGATGCAATAACTTTCACATAGAAGCATGCCATTATAGAAAATTTTTGTCCATATGGAGGAAGTATTAGAAAATGTGTCCCAAAGCTAATCATTAGCTTGTTGATGATTAAGCTATCTTATAATTATAATTAATTTATTAATAAATAAAATATTTATTTTGATATTTTTATCATAAGGTATACATCTTCTAATGAACTCTATTATTATAATGAAGTTCTTAGGACTATTTAGTTTCGATAAAGAAAGAATTTATCGATTAGTCCTTAAAACTACTCACGACCAAATGATATGCTGCTAATTAGGATGATAGTGTTTATCGAGCATAGGTCGTTGTATGCCATATAGGTTGGTTATCTTCTTAATCAAGAAATATGGAGATACTGGTATGGCATACAAGTGAGATATATGGATACATCATCATTGAACGTGACCAACTTCAAAGCATTCTGCTATCAAGACTTACTCTGATGGGATATAGGTATAAGTATTCCTTAGACCTGAGATCACCATAGTGGCTTGCAAGCAACTCATTATGCTTTGATACTGAACTAACTGAATTTCTAATTCAATGATGAAAGATTTTTGGGCATAGTCAAGTACTTGCAAAGTTGATGAGTGATCAAGATGGAATTGATCACTCCAAGAGTTGGAGGAGAATGCATCACTATATTTAAATATAGCAAAAGCATTGGCCAAGATAATTCATGAGATGAATTTGATATTTTGAAATACAATTTGGATGACCTAATCAGAGTTAACAGTTAAACTCTGAGGTATCCTACAAGCATTTTGATCAAGAGGATGAATTATACAAAAATTATATCCACATGGGTTCTAAGGATGTTGTTCTACACATTCAACCTATCCGACCGTCAGGTACCATTATTAGATGATCACTTTGATTGATATAAAAATTTATTTCTATGCTATCGACTTAGGTTCATACCTATAAGATCACACACATAAGAGTTCTCAATCTGATCGGATGGTTGATCGATGATTAAGAATCATTTTAGGGTTAAACAATCAATACGATTGATGTTTGACCTAGTATAAGTATTGTAGGAGAATCGATTAGCAATATGATTACTAATTGACTTAATTTGATTAAACTTGAGGATTAAGATTAAGTTTAATTAAATATAATTTAATTAAATTTAGTTTAGACTTGATTGGATCAAGTTCAATTGATTTATTGGACTAGCAAATTGCAAGGAAGAACTAGTCCTAGTTCAATTAGGACTTGTATCAATCTAATTTCTAATTTAATTAAAAAATTAAATTAAAATTAAATCTAATTTAATTAGATTATTAGTTGAACTAATAACTAATCTAATTGAGTTAATTAAATTTTGATTTAATTTAGTCCAAGGATCAAGTTGGATCAAGTCAAACTATATCTCCATGCACCACCTTAGCCTCAACGCCCCCCACGCCATTTCTTTTAGATTTTTTCATGAAAAATATTCTCTCCATGCCTCCATGCATGCCCCAAGTCCCTCCCTTCTTTCTTATATGAAAATTTAAGATGGACCAAGTCAAAGAAGGAGTTTAAGTTGATTTAAATTCTATGAGATAGAATTTTAAGCAACTAAAACTCTTTCCTTATTTTTGTGCCGCACACTCCTTATTTTTCCTCTAAATTTTTGTAGCTTTTAGAGGAGGATTTATGCGACATTTTCAGTTGATTCATGAAAAAAAAAAGGAGGGGGTGCCCAAGAGTTGGGCACCCCAAGTCTAGCCCTATTTGGATACCTCTTGACTAGGTATTTGATCTAGTCAAAGATTTCTCTATATCTCCATATATAAAATAAATTTTGATCTAATTTTTTCATGGACTACACATCTAAGAGAGGCCATTAGGGGTGTGAAAAATCTAAGAGAGAAGCCTAGGGCATGGGATTTTGTGAAGACATCAATCAAGGTATCTTGGTGAGAGAAGAAAGTAGAAGAAGAGTCTAGGTTTTTTCTTCAACTCTTATTCCTCCATCTTTATGAATGTTTGAGAGATGTCTTAATATCACATATCATCTTTCTCAACTTATGAAAGTTGAAAAGTCCAAAAATTGAAGAAGAAAGACCAGATCGATCATTGAAGAAGGATCAACACAATACTAGCATACTATGCTGATTTTCGGGCATCGAACTTTAGATCTACAATCGAGAGCTCATGTGGATAACTCATAGAGGCCAGATACATGTGCGGCTTGGAGCAACTATCTTAGATCTAGATCAGTGAGTTAAGAAACTTGAGATTCAAAAGTAAGGGTGATCTGATCTCCCTACTTACATATCTAGATCTGATCTAGAGTAGTCTGCTGTTGATATGATTAACATGTAGTTCTTTTGATATGTTATTTTTAATTTAGTAACATGCTTTAATCATGTAGTAGGATCTTAGATTTAAAATTTTATGTTATATTATTCATAATTTAATATGATTAATTCATCTCTTGTGCTATAATTTTGAAAAAGTTTCAAAAGCTAACCCTAGAACCTTAGATCTGGTTCCTTCAATTAGTATCAGAGCTTAGATTTTTTTATTACATGATTTATGCATGATTAGATTATATCTAATTTATAATCTAATGATTAAATCTGAAAATAAAATTTTAGATTACACGCACTATGAGGTTGTCCTACTGTAAGGTTTATCCCTTACAGTGGAAAGATTGTCCTAGTGTGTGCGGATCTAAAATTCTGATCATAAAATTTTAGATTAGATCTAAAAAATTTTATAATCTAATTAAAAAAATTTTAATCTAATTTTTATCACCATAAATATATTAAATCTAATCTAAAATAATTTATGATTGATTAAAATTAAAATAGTTTCAATTTTATGAGTATGTTTAGATTAAATCTAAAATATTTTTCATGTTTGTTATATGTGCATATTAATTATAAATCAAACATACAACTGGTTAGTAGAATCATGTTGTAAAAATCTTTTATAAAGATAATCATTTTTGAAATGCCGAACCCCAACCCTCAATCCAAAACTTAATTAAGAAGTAAGAATTGATTGATTAGAATCTAGGATTGTGAATTGAAGATCCTAAGACAAATCATAATACATTGGGTTAATGGATTAGTGAGAATTTGATCCACTAATTGGGTTAGACCTAAGGTAAGATTAAAGAATAGACTTAATTAGAGAATTGACTAAATCTAATCAATAGTTATCTTAGATTAGATCAAGGATTCTCTAGATCAATTACGATAGTTGTAGTTAATCAAGTCCATGTCTTTAATAAGAACCAAGATGAACTTGATTCCTAGCTACGCGATCAAATCCAAAATTACTAGGTTGGTCAAGTTGAAACTAATGAACCGGATGGTGTTTAAGATAAGTTTGGTAGTCTGATCAGTGATTTTTAATTAGAAGCTACTCGCACTGATTCAGTCTTTGATGAGTTAATAGTATATCCCTTTCACTGATCTCACTTACTTGGCCATCTTGATGAATTAGATTTTGATTTGATCACTTGATGATTTAGGCTCATCCATGTCAATTAGGTAAATTAGTGTGACTAATTTAGGTGCTCCTAATGCCAGTTTGAATTAGGTCTTTTTTTATCTGACTTGGTGAAGTTAGTAGAAGGATCAAAATTGGCTGGCTCATTTTCTCTATTTTTAAATCAAATCAATTAAATTTTTTAAAATTATTATATTCCTAAAAATAAAATAGTTATGGTGATAACTAGATCATAGCCTCCCATTAAGTAGATGATAATAAGTACATTAGTTGGATAATTATTGGAGGCCCATAAGTTTGGTGCCTATTTGCTAATGAAATTATCATTCATAATATAATTTCTTGGCTGTGTCTCTCTAAATGGTGGTTAGGTTGACCAACCATGGTTGGGCTTAATCATTTATTAGTTAGATGGATCAAGTATGATTATGTTAATGATTGGACCTAATCAAAATTTTCAGTGGAGGCCCTAGCCTACTGAAAAGATACCTGAGATAAAATTAAATTACTAAAAATTATTTAAAAAAATAATTGATTATGAACCTATCCATAGATGTACATTGGTTGACCAACTATATTTGAACTTATGTGTAGTCTATGTGGATTCTAGTATCCACTAAGAAATTAAGATAATTTCTTGAATTAGAGGTAGAGGCTACCAATTCGAATAAAATAGTGAGAGAACCTTTTGATTAAAGTTCAAATCTTAAGAATTAATAAATTATTTATTAATTAGACTTTTGGTTCTCCTTTATGTAGTTAAAGCCAAACTATAGTTGCTCTATTCACTGTTAGACAGTGATAAACTTATAGGACCAAACTTTGATAATAAGTATCGAAAGTTAAATATTGTTCAGCAGTACGAAGTGGTTCGTGTTGGAGCCTCTATACCCAATTTAAACAAAAGATTCAAACTTAACCTAGATCAAGCAGAGTGCTTCTACTATAAGAAGCAGGGATATTAGAAGAGGAACTATCCTCAGTATCTTACTTTCCATGATCCCAATAGGCTGAATAGAAGAAAAGCACAAGGAGTTGCTAATCAAGGATGTTATATAATAATACCTTATAATTTTTTCATTTGTGATACTACTACCTGAGTATTGAATACAAAAAGTCCAGTTCATATTTGCAATACATTGCAAGAACTTTAAATTAGTAGAAAATTTAAAAATAATGAGCGATTCCTAAATATTGAAGATGGAAGGTCTGTTTCAGTTCTAACTATGAAAATAATTCAACTTATTTTTAATACTAATATTATTTCTTTAAATGAACATCATTATTATCCTTCTTTTCTGATAAATATAATCTCTGTTGGTCTTTTGGCCAAAGATAGTTATTATTTATCAATAAAGAAAGATTATTATGATATCACTATGAATGATGTTACGATAATGCAAGAATAATAAAAAAATAATATTTATATTTTATCATAGTCTATGAGTATAATGTATACTTCTAAAAAATATCTTAGATCCCTATGAGTATAATGTATACTTCTAGAAAATATCTTAGATTAGATAATGTCTTTGATATTTACATATGGTACTATAGGCTAGGTCACATTAACAAGAATAGGATAAATAAGTTGACCCAAGAAGGAATCCTCAAAGTCAGTGATTATAAATCACTTTCAATCTATGAGTCCTATCTTCTTGAAAAAATAATCAAGTCATCTTTTACTGGAAAAGATGAAAGAGCCATTGAGCTCTTAGGTCTAGTACATACTGATGTATGTGGATCTATAAGTACAAGTGCTAGAGATAGATATTTCTACTTCATCACTTTCACAGATGATCTATCTAGGTATGGATATATCTATCTAATGAAACATAAGTCAGATTCATTTAAAATATTCAAAAAATTTCGAAGTGAAGTAGAAAAATAAACTGAAAAAAGTATTAAAACTCTTTGATCGGATTGAGAAGGTGAATATCTATCCAGTGAGTTCTTAACATATCTAGGAGAGAATGAAATTCTCTTATAGTGGACTCCTCTAGGAACACCATAGCATAATGGTATATCGAAAAGGAGAAATCAAATCTTGTTAGATATGATTCGATTCATGATGGAATTTGCTAGTCTGCCTATTTTATTTTGGGGTTATGCTCTTGAGACTACATATTATATATTAAATAATGTACTAAGTAAATCTATCATAAAGACTCCATATGAGATATGAACTGGGCATAGGCCTACACTCTCTCACTTATGGGTTTGAGATTGTCTAGCGTATGTCAAATATTTGCATACAAATAAGCTTAGACCTCAGTCTGATAAGTGTGTGTTTATAGGATATCCCAATGAAAATAAGAGTTACTATCTACCATGCTGAAGAACAAAAAGTGTTCGTCAGTCTTAAGACAATCTTTTTAGAAAAAGAGTTCTTTGGTGAAGAAACTATTGCCTCTAAGGTTGAACTTGATGAAGTTCAATAGGTAGAAGGACCGACACCTATGGCTGAACCTAAATCAGATTTGATTAAATCAAATCCAAAGCCCAATGTACCTACATCATTAAGACGATCTGGAAGAGTACTGCTTTAGTCAGATAGATGCAATACTTTTCTGATTCAGGATGGTGATCCCATCAAACTCGATAAGAATAATGAGGATCTAATCACCTATATGGATGCTATGCAGAGATCTGATTCTGAGAAATAGCTTAAGGCCATAAAATTCGAGATGGAGTCAATGAAGGTCGACAATGTGTGGACATTGATTGATCCATCCGAAGGGGTTAAATCCATTAGGTGTAAATGGGTCTTCAAAAAAAAGAGAAGCGTAGATGGAAAGGTGGAGACCTATAAAGCCCATCTGGTTACCAAGAAATATCGTCAACATTATGGTATTGACTATAACAAGATATTCTTCCTTATGACAATGCTCAAATCCATTCGGATAATGCTTGAGATGGCTGTCCATCTAGATTATGAGATCTAGCAGATGGATGTGAAGATAGCTTTTTTGAATAGAGAGCTGACCAAAGAGGTGTATATGATATAATCTGAGAGGTTTACAACCACGAATGAATTCAAGGTATGCAAGCTTTCGAGATCTATTTATGGATTAAAGCATCTTGGAGTTGGAACATGCATTTTGATAAGGTGATCAAAACGTATAACTTCATTAAGAATGGAAAAGAGCCCTGCATCTACAAATGGGCAAATGATCTGGCAGTAGTATTCCTTATTTTATTTGCTGATGATATTCTCTTAATCGAAAATAACATCTCCACACTGCAAGAAATAAAAGTTTGATTGTCATCTCAGTTTTTCATAAAAAACTTGGGTGAAGCATCCTACATCCTAGGGATGAAGATCTATAGGGATAGATCTAAGAAGATACTTAGATTATTCCAGTCCACGTACATAGAAATTATGCTGAAAAGATTCAGCATGGAGAATTTCAAAAGAGCAATCTTTTGATAGGCCATGAAATTTTTTTCTTTAAGAAGAATTATTCGACAACTCCTGAAGAGAAAGAGCATATAAGTAGAGTCCCATATGCTTCGGCAGTAAGATCTATCATGTATATCATGACACGTATGAGACCAGATGTGGCACACTCACTAGAAGTAGTGAGTAGATACCAATCTAATCCAAGAGAAAATCACTGAAAAGTGGTAAAAACCATTCTTAAGTATTTGAGAAATACTAAGGATCAATGGTTTGTTTATGGTGAGTCGGATTTGAAACTTATAAGGTTTACTAACTCCAGCTTTCAATCTGGCTATGATGATAGCAGAAGCGTGTTGGATTATGTCTTTATCCTAAATTATGGAGCCGTCTACTGGAAGAGTTTCAAGTAGCACATTATGGCAGACTCTGTTTATGAAGTAGAGTACATCACGACATCAGATGCTGCAAAAAAAGTTATGTGGCCAAGAAAGTTCATCACTAAGCTTGGAGTAGCATCCTTCCTTGATGGTCCGGTCCTGCTCTACTATGACAGCACTGGTGCCATTGCTCAGGCAAAAGAGCCAAAGGCACACCAGTGGATGAAACACATACTGCACCGCTACCATCTGGTCTGAGAAATCATGCATAGAGGTGATGTCGATCTTTAGAAGATTGATGGAAAGAAGAACCTAGCTGACCCCTTCACTAAAGTCCTAGCGATAAAGAAGTTTGACGAACATAAGTTGAAGATGGATATTGGATACTATACCGAGTGGCTTTAGGACAAGTGGAAGTTGTTGAAAAATATATCTCAAAGTCAATTGTCGGCCTGTTAACGATTAAGCTACCTTATAATTATAATTAATTTATTAATAAATAAAATATTTATTTTGATATTTTCATCATAAGGTATATGTTGGTACGAAAATCCATGAGGATACCGAAGATGGCTGGAGTGGAGAAGGCAAGGCCACCGTTGAGATCTGTAAAACAAAGTCCAAACCAGAGGGGGGTTGGCTCCGATAGGATCCTTGGATGCTCAAGTCAATTTTTTGGCCAATTGGAATGGAGTGCTTAGGAAATAGAGAGGCAGAGTATCAGAAAGGAGGAGAGAGCTCAGAGAAAATATATCTGGAGGGTTTTTTTTATAGATGAAGTGTGTAACAAACTGATAGCGATAGCCATAACCATCTGGTAGTGGACCGCTCAGACCATGTGGAGTTTGTTATGGAGGATGATGTTCGTTGTCATGACTTGCCAGTCGATAGTGGTGTCTATTGTCATGACTTGTCAATTGAGAGTAGTGTCTGTTGTCGTAACGTGCCCGTATGTTGGGGATTAATAGTCAAAGCTCGGATGGGATAGGCGCTGATGGTGAAGAGCCTCAGGTCATAATGGCTCTAGAGGAGTTTGGGCTCTTTTGAGGTTGCCTGCACGTTGGTCGATTCATGTTGAGCTAGTAGCCAAATTTATATGAATGGCGAGATTCTTCTAGGTGACTGGGAGAAGGTCGACCGTAGGGGGTCGTCCGAGAGGAGGTCGTCTGGAGGGGAGTCGACTGGAGGAGGTCGTCTGGAGGGGAGTCGATTGGAGGAAGGTCATCTAGAGGGGATTCGATTGGAGGAGGTCACCACCCAGGAGGAGGTCGACTGGAGGAGGTTGTCCGAAAGAAGTTCAACTAGAGGAAGATCGTCTGAAGGGAATATGACTGGATGAGGTCATCCAGAAGGAGGTCGACTAAAGGAGGTTGTCCGAAAGGAGTTTGACTAGAGAAAGATCATCTAGAGGGAATTCGACTAGAGGAGGTCATTCGGAGGGAGTTCGATTGGAGGAAGATCATCCGAAAGGGATTCGATTGGAGGAGGTCATCCCAAAGGAAGTTCGACTGGAGGGAGGTCATCTGGAAGGATTTTGACTGGAGGAAGGTCATCTAGAGGGGATTCGACTGGAGGAGGTCACTCAGAAGGAGATCGACTGGAGGAGGTCGTCCAGAAGGAGTTCGACTAAAGAAAGGTCGTTTGGAGGAAATTCGACTGGAGGAGGTCTTCCAGAGGGAGTTCGATCGGAGGAGGTCATTCAAAAGGAGCGCAGATAATCTTCAAACCAATCTTTCATCTTTAACCAGAGGGCAAGGTTAGCATAACAATAATTCTATTTCACTTATTCAAGATCACACCGCTGAACTCTCATGCACTTTCGGAGGATTCCACAACATGAACTCGTCACTAGGGAGATCGATGAATCTTAATGGAAAGGGGGTCGACGACCAAGGACTTTGAGTAAGAACTTCAATGGGGCCACTTTTTTCCAAACACTTGTCCCTTACTCTTAAGTTCAAATTTTGGATGAAGGGAGTATAGGAAAATAACTAACGTGGCCAAAGTTTTTTGGTAATTTCTCATCTTGAAGAACAAAACTTTCTATCTCTTTTCAAATTGGCACTATGATTTGATGTCGAATGACTTAAACGGACGTAGTTCTTCAAAAATTCATCCGATGCGGCACTCCACGTATGATGCAGTTACTGCCTTGTCAAGTAGTAGGTGTGAGTAGAACATGCGGTAGGTTGGGGTTGATTGATGGGATCCCATAATCATGACTTCCTTTGGGCCCTGATTTGCCTATTTAAACCCCTCTTCCTCCATCCATAGCTTCTTGTTTTCGGCCTGAGCTTTTGCTTCTTCTCCTTCCTTCACTTCCTATCATCTCCAAGTGTCATGTTCTCATCGACACCACTCCTTCTACAACTCCTCTAGCCGTCAGCATCTTTCTCAACCCTCCTTCATCCTTTCATCTTTCTTCCCATGGCTTCCTAGGTTAGTCCTGAAGGAAAAACCCTATTTTTTTGGCACAAGACCGTTCAAATCTGATTGGATCTGAAGGAATATTTTAAAAAAAAAATTATGATCCTAATCAAATCTAAGACATCTTGGATCTAATCTTAAAGATTTGATATTAAAAAAATAAAATTAAATTAAATCTAATTTAACTTCATACCTTGTTTTGGATAATCAGATTATCCTATGATGATCCTGATTGATCTTGAGGTTCTGGAAGGAGCCACGCATGCGCCTAGCCTCTACCAGTGTTCACTCGGGCAAGATCTGAAGGTCTTCTCCTTCTGAATCACCTCTTCAAAAATTAGATCTAGATCTGATCTTGAAGTTTTTCAAAACTTCTTTTGAAGAAGTAGCAATCATCTCTTTCAACAGTGCTGCTTTCCTCCTGATCTGGGCACCTTTCTTCCTTGGATGGTACTTGAACCTCTACCCAACTCCTTGGGCATGGAGAGGAGAGAGAGAGGATCAGATGGGGCATGGAAGAGAGAGAGAGGTAGCCTTGGGGTATGAAAATTGTGCAAGACTTCTAAACCCTAGGCGTAGATAGGGTTTAAATAGATCCTGCTGCGCCATGCAATGCCACATCATCTCTACCAATTAGAGACCTTCATTCAATCAGATCTAAATTTAATTGGTGGGATGATGTCATCTAATCTAATCAGATGAGAGTTCCTAAAAAATCCACATAGGTGGCACCAAGACTGGATAAAGTAAAACTCTTTGGTGCCTAGGTATTTAAATCCATCAAGAAATCCTAGAGTCCCATCTGTATGGGACTCCATTCCTTATCCATATAGGGTGCATGCCTAGGGTGGTGTGTATGGGACTCCATCCCTTATCCATATAGGTGCATGACACATGGCCCTATGTCCAAGTGTCCAGGGTCAACTATTGACCTATGTCTAAAAATAGGAATTAGCAGGTGATAGAAATTGGCAGATGTTATCTTAAATCCATCTAATAAATTATGATAATCCTTTTTTGATCTAGACAAGCTTCATTCAGACTAAGATAAGATTTCTGAGTGAGCCCAAATAAATTTGGCTCAGTCAAGACAAACCAAAATGATTAAAAAGGAGAATGTTTGGCTCAATCGTGTGCTAACACGATTTTCTTGAACCTAATTGGATCTAATCTAAATCAATTGAATTAGGTTAGTCCAATTGATGACATCTAGACCTAAACCCTTATTTGTGTGATCCAGTTAGGTTCAGTTCTATATGGTAATGAGATATATCATGATCTCTATCATCGACATCATCGAAACACCTTTCGACGGACTAGAACTTTTCTGATTCATACAATTAGAATGAATGATCATCTAAATCATTCTAAGTGCTTCCAAAATCTATCAATGACACCTAGAAGTATATGGTGGTAATCCATCAAAATTGAAAGCGAACCTCTCGGTGCAGCTACTTGTGTGATTGGGTTCTTCTATCTTGAGTCCTGACAGGATTAGGGTTAAGGTGAACTCGTCAAACCCAATATCCGTCATATGAATTAATCATTCGATTTGAGTCCAATATAAAACTCTAATAGAAACTCTTTCTATCATCTTCACTCTGCCATGGCCATGGGCTTAAGGACTTAATCTCATGATTATCATAGGGCTGCTCCTCATCTATCGAGGTAGATAGATCTCCTATTGGTGCAATCTAATTCCTACAATGAATATGCTATAGCCAACATACACCTTAGAATTTTGAATGACTAGGAGATCGAGTTATGGAATAGTCAAACTATAACATCCTTAAGGTGAACTACCAATACACCTTAGGTCAAAGAATCAAACACACCACTGTAGCATCGAGTCAATCATCGATGAGAAGGTAGACTTCCTTATGACTGCTCGAAGAGGTCATGCTCAGTGCCCTCGTTCTCTAATGAGTACCTATACTCTCACTCCGATGTCTTCACACCGTAGACTCAAGATACATCTATCCTAAAAAAGTGATCATACACCGACCTTCTAGATCAATCACCATCCTCATGATGATCCTACGATCGAAAGCTATTTATGAGTTAATTTTAAAAATTCATGTCTCAAATTTTCAACTCTTGAAAATATGAATTATCATTATCATTAACTTAAAGAATGTATCACAAATACATTAAATACACAGTGATAGAAAATAATTCTTTTATTAATTTATAGTCAAAATTATAAAATTATCCTTAGAAGTGTATTACAAGTGTTTAGCCAATCTGGCTTCTAGGGCACACATCTAACAAACTCTCACTTGACCTAAAGTCAATTGGCTACAAATCTAAGTCCCATCTTCTCAAGATGGGCTTCGATCTTCTATTGGCTTAATGGCTTTGTCAACGGGGTAGTCTCATTGTCTACAGTATTGACTCTCTTGACCTCGACATATCCCTTCTCGAGGTAATCATGGATGAGGTGGTATCGCCACTCGATGTGCTTGAATTTCTAGTGAGATATCGGCTCCTTAGCTAAGGCTATGGCATCATTGTTATCATAGTACAAAGGGACGACATCTGATGGCATCACTTCGAGCTCTACGGCATACTTCTTGTATCAGAATGCCTCCTTTGCAGCCTCCAACGCAGCGATGTACTCTGCTTCCATGGTGGAGTCTGCTATCACTGTCTGCTTGAAACTTTTCCAACTGACAGCTCCATCATTACAAATAAATAGACTTTTAGATGTCGACTTTCAATCATCTATGTCAGACATAAAATTTGAGTCTATATACCCCTGGACCTAGAGTTCTTCATTACCAAAGATTAGAAATATATCCTTAGTCCTTCTCAAGTACTTAAGGATACATTTCACAAAAGTCCAGTGCTCTTCATTTGGATTTGACTGATACCTGCTCGTAACACTCACAGCATGGGCAATATCAGGTCGTGTACATAGCATGACATACATGAGGCTTCCTATTGCTGAAGCATAAGAAATCTTGCTCATGCATTCAATCTCCTCAGGTGTGCTAGGACACATCTTTTAGGAGAGATGAATGCTATGTTTGAAAGGTACTAAACTTCTTTTGGAGTTTTCCATGCTAAACCTCTTCAGCACCTCCTCTATATATATTTTCTATAAGAGACCTAGCATCCTATTCGATCTATCCTTATAGACCTTAATTTTTAGAATAAAGGATGCCTCTCCTAGATCTTTCATAGAGAACTCTTTAGACAACCATATTTTGACTGTAGTCAACATGAAAATATTATTCCCAATTAGAAGGATATCATCTGCGTACAGTACGAGGAAGATAAGAGCGCTCCCACTGATCTTTTTAAAAATATAGGGCTCCTCCTCATTCTTGATGAATCCAAACAATTTGATTACATCATTGAAAAGAGCATTCCAGCTCCGAGATGCTAGCTTAAGTCTATATATGGACCTTTGTAGCTTGCATACTTTGTGATCATTATCATTGGATGTAAAACCTAGCAACTGTTCCATATAGATATCTTCCTCAAGATATTCATTTAAGAACGTCATTTTCATGTCCATCTATCATATTTCGTAATCAAAATAGGCTATAACAGCAAGCAATTTATGGATAGATTTGAGCATGGCTACTGGCAAAATAGTATTCTGATAGTCAATGCTTTTGTGCTGACTATATCCTTTCGCTACGAGCTTTGCTTTGAATGTCTCTACATTTCTATTGGTATCTATCTTTCTCTTGAAGATCTATTTATACCTAATCGGTACTATATCTTTAGGTAGATCTACCAAGGTCCAAACTTGGTTTGAACGCATTGAGCTAATCTCTGACCTTATTGCCTCTAACCATTTTTTGGGGTCGATATCTGATATCGTCCCATCATAAGTTTTGAGATCATCACCATGAACCTCATTTCCTATAACAAATATTTTCTCTATGTCTTCTGATATAGTACCTAAGTACCTTTTAGGAGGATGAAAAATTCTACTTAATCTACGAGGTGAAGGAGGTAGTGTCTGGGTTGGCTCAATCTGATTGGATTTCATAAGTTCCTTAGCTTGTTTCTTATTGGAGGCTTTCTCCTCGAGTCTAATTTGTCTTTCGTTGTCACCATCTAGATTAAACTATTTTTCAAGAAAGATGGTATGTCGACTCACAATCACATAGTGATCTTCCGAGAGATAGAAATAATATACTAATAACTCTTTAGGATATCCAATAAACTGAGCTCTAAAGGATCTAAACTCTAATTTGTTCGCTTGTTGTCTCTTGACATGAGCCGAACAATCCCAAATTCTGAGATGACTCAGACTTGATTTTCTACCATGCCATATCTCATACGGTGTGCTAGGAATGATCTTAGAGAAAATCCTATTCAGTAAATATATAGTGACCATCAAACTATGTCCCTAAAGAAACTCAAGAAGGTCCATAAAACTCATCATAGATCAGACCATATCTAATAGGATTTGGTTTCTCCATTCTGAAATCCTATTGAGTTGAGACATTCCAAATGGAGTCCATTGAGAGACTATGCCATTGTCCCTAAGATAGTCTAGAAATTTTCTACTATGGTATTCGCCTTCTCGATCTAATCGAAGAATCTTAATAGCTTTTCTTGTTTGTTTACTTTGAGTATGAATTTTTTGAACTTTTCAAAAGCTTCAGACTTATGTCGCATCAAATATACATATCCGTACCGAGATAAATCATCGGTAAAGATGATGAAGTAGACATAATTGCCCTGATCGGCACATCAAATGGGCCGCATACATCAGTATATACTAGGGCAAGCAGGTTTGTGGCCCTTTCCCCATGTCCTATAAAAAGGAGCTTGATCATTTTGGCATGAAAGCATAATTCATAAATTGGATATGACTCAAAAATCAATAGACTCAATAGCCTGGATTTCTTCAATTTGTTAATCCTATCTTTGGCTATATGACCTAGCCTAAGGTGCCATAGATACCTATCATTTAGACTATCCCTAGGTCGCTTTGATCCTATGGCATTCACATTTTGCTCAATATTAAAAATAGAAATATCAATATGTAACTGGTAGAGACTATTTATAAGAAAATCACTTATAATTTTATTTCATTCATAAAAAATATTATAATAGTCCTTAAGAAAACTAATTACATAGCCTTCTTATGCTAAACATGAAATAAAAATCAAATTTCTGCTTGCTGTAGGCACATAAAAATAGTCCCTAAGAACTAAATCTAATCTTGATGATAATCATAGAGGATAGGTTTTCATGGCTATAGCAGCAACTCTTGCTCCATTTTTGATGCATAGGATCATCTCTCCATCCCTCAGTCTCCTGCTATCCTTAAGATCCAGCATAGAAGTGTACAAGTGAGCACTAGAACCAGAGTCAAGCATCCAACTGAATGTAGAAGAAATCATAAGATTAGATTCTATAATGAGCATACCTTCAGAAGGACCTGCCTCCTTCTTGTTCTTCAGGCTGGCCAGGTACAAAAAATAGTTTCGCTTCTAATGGCTATCAATATTATAATAAAAATATTTTTCTTTATCAGCGATCTTCTTCTTCGGCCCTATCTTCTTCTTCTTCCCACCATCCACTTTCTGCTTCTTCACAGACTTCTTCTTCTTTTCAAAAAACTTTTTCTTGGAAGAAGTCTACTCCATAGTAAGTACTAAGCCTTTAGAACCTTTCATAGAAAGCTTAGCAGTAACCAGCATGTTCATGAGTTCAGCCAAGATATTCTGAAGTTTATATATATGGTAGTTCATGATGAACTGTCCATATAAATCAGTCAAGGATTATAGAATTATATCAATATGCAGATCCTGATCTAACTTGACACTGAGCTTCTCAAGCTTTTCTAAGTTTTTGATCATCATCAGACAATGATCTTGGACCGACTGCCCATCATACATATGAGCCTTAAACAATCTCTTAATAATTTAATATTTGGCTGCGTGACTTTGTTCATCAAACAACTCTTGTAAATAAGCCAACATTTAGTGGCTAGTCTTAATATCTTCATATTGGCACTGAAGCTCATCAGACATCGAGCCCAACATGTAATACTTGGCTTTATTATCCATCCACTTCTCAAGAGATGCTCTTTGATCAATAGATGGATGGACTGGTAAGATGAAAGAATTCTGTTCCAACATATGAGTCAACTTCTTAGAACCTAAAATAATTTTGAAGTTCCAGAGCCAATCCTTGTAGTTGGATTCAGTCAGTCTATGGGTATCCAGGATGCGGGTTAGTGGATTGGACGCAAATATCTTTCTATAGAGAGTCAAAGTTTTGAGTTAGATTTTGTAATTAGACTTAATCAATTTATTTAGAAGTTTTATTTTTAAATAAATTAGGTTTTCACTATTTACTCATATCCCTATACTCCCTTGATAGAGATACGAAAATTTTTATGATTATTGATTTCTAGTGGGTGGTACGGTCCCACCGACTGGCTCATCATCTCACCTAATAGTTATTGTTAATGGGTCAATCGATGAATGGACAACTCTTGTCTAATGATTCTCTAATCATGGTGCACTCAAATCTGATCTCTAATTCATGAATCTCACGATGTCCAAAATATTGATCCACTTCTTAGTTAAGTCAAACCCACCATTTACACGAATTGAATTCTTGATTGGATCTCTCACCGTATCCAAAATATTAAGCCCAGCCCATCCTCCAACCCATAGCATTCAATGTCTAATAAACATAGTTGCATCTTTTCAGTGCAACTAAACAACTATATCCATCCAAGAACAATCAACTCCAGAAAGGGTCCGCACATTTACAATGGTGGAAGATCTTAGACTTAATATTTTTTTAAGAAGATTTAATTTAGGTCTCTTTAAACTTGACTTGACTTAGTCATAACAATTATGACTAACCTAATAGCATGGGTTGGCTCGAATTGTTAGCCACCTCAAATCATAACTGAATTGATACAAATAGCTAGGTAAGTGAGATCGGTGGAAGGGATATACCATTAACTCAATAAGACTGCATTCAGATCGAGTAGCTCTCAATTAAAAATCAATCGATCATATCTGCCAGACTTATCTTAGACACCAAATTATCGAATCAAAATCAATTACATTAGCCTACTATCCAGACTCGAACCATGGAGCTAAATTAGGTCTTGACTTGATTGAGTCACATCTGAATGTGATTCAATCTTGATCCAAACTTAATCCTATTAGGTTGGTCAAATCTAAGCTTTCTTTGATCCCACCTAACCAACTCTTGATTCGATTTGATCAACCGCTAGATCTAATTGAGCTACCCAAGCTCGAACCCAATTTTATGAATATATCTTAGATCTAAAAATTCATAATTTTTAGATCTAATTAATTTTATAATCTAAATTTTTAATTAAGTTTTGGATTTATGAACAAAACATGTAATAAAATTTTAGAATTTTAGGATCTAGAATTTTACAGAAAAATAAATTTTGATTTCTGATTAAGAACGAATGCGCAGCACCACTACACATCGTAAGAACATCCCATCGAATGGGAGGAGAAGGTCTTTAAATCCTACTTTATTCTTATGATCAGATAGCCAAGAAAAATATCTTAATCAAAAATATAATTTCTATTATAAAACTATTAGACCTAAATCATATATCGCATAAATAATTAATGATCTAACATATACATGTTTTGCATATATCTCATGTATTATAACTAAATTAAACTTGCATGCTTTCAGATATGATATATCACATATAATATCTAAAAATTAGAATTTAAATTTGATCATATCAAATAAAACTATTCTAGACATTTTATAGAACTATTCTATAACTAGTCCAAGCATGCATCTTTCATATCTCATATGAAAAAATTAAAACTCTATTTTCTATTTTTTAGATCTTATTATAATAATTATAATTTTTAAAAAATAAAAATTAAATAGATCTAAAATTACTTTTAATCAAATTAAAAATATGATTATACTAGACTATACATAGAACTATTCTATACCTAGTCTAGTCATACATCTCATACATTATAGATCTAAATCATTCTAATTTTAATTTTTTGGTTTCAAATCTAATCACATCTGATGTGACATCTAAAATTTTTTAATATTAGATCATAAATAAAAATTAAATCAGATCTAAAATAGATTTGATTAACTACCAACCTGGCTTTGATACTAGTTGAAGGAAAAACCCTATTTTCCTAGCATAGGATCATTCAGATCCGATTGGATCTGAAGAAATATTTTAAAAAATTTTTCTATGATCCTAATTAGATCTGAGATATCTTGAATTTGATCCTAAAGATCTGATATTAAAAAAATAAAATAAAATAAAATCTAATTTAACTTCATACCTTATTTTGGATAATCAGATTATCCTATGATGATCCTGATTGATCCTGAGATTCTAGAAGGAGCCATGCACGCACCTAGCCTCTACCAGTGTCCACTCAGACAGAATCTGGAGGTCTTCTCCTTTTGAATCATCTCTTCAAAAATTAGATTTGGATCTGATCTTGAAGTTCTTCAAAACTTCTTTTGAGGAAACAACAGTCATCTCTTTCAACAGTACTACCTTCTTCCTGATCTGGGTGCCTTTCTTCCTTGGATGGTACTTGAACCTATGCCCAACTCCTTGGGCATGGAGAGGGGAGAGAGAGGATTAGATGAGGCATGGAAGAGAGAGAGAGGCAGCCTTGGGGCATGGGAATTGTTCAAGACTTCTAAACCCTAGGTGCAGATAGGATTTAAATAGACCCTCCTACGCCATGTAGTGCCACATCATCCTGGCCAATCAGAGGCCTTCATTCGATCAGATCTAAATCTAATTGATGGGATGATGTCATCTAATCCAATCAAATGAGAGTTCCTAAAAAATTCACATAGGTGGCGCCAAGACTGGATAAAGCAAAACTCTTTGGTGCCTAGGTATTTAAATCCATCAAGAAATCCTGGAGTCCCATCTGTATGGGACTCCATCCTTATCCATATGGGGTGCACACCTAGGGTGGTGTGCATCCTCTCTCTTACCTCTTTTAGTAGGGGGATAAGAGCCCTAGGTGCTCTCCTATAGGTGCATGACACATGGCCCTATGTCCAAGTGTCCAGGGTCAACTGTTGACCTATGTCCAAAAACAGGAATTAGCAGGTGATAGAAATTGACAGGTGTTATCTTAAATCCATCTAATGAATTAAGATAATTCTTTTTTGATCTGGACAAGCTTCAGTCAGACTAAGACAAGGTTCTTGAGTGAGCCCAAATAAATTTGGCTCAGTCAAGATGACTGAAAATGATTACAAAAAGAGAATGTTATGCTCAATCATGTGCTAGTACGATTTTCTTGAACCTAATTGGATCTAATCCAAATCAATTGAACTGAGTTAGTTCAATTGATGACATCCAAACCCAAATCCTTATTTATGTGATCCATTTAAGTTCAGTTCGATATGGTAATGAGACATATCATGATCTCTATCATTGACATCATCGAAGTACCTTTCGACATACCAAAACTTTTCTGATTCATACAATTAGAATGAACGATCATCTAAATCATTCTAATTGCTCCTAAAATCCATCAATAACATCTAGCAGTATATGATGGCAATCCATTAGAATCGAAAGCACACCTCTTGGTGCAGCTACCTGTGTGATTGGATTTTTCTATCTTGAGTCCCGACAGGATTAGGGTTAAGATAAACTCATCAAACCCAATATCTGTCATATAAATTAATCATTCAATTTGAATCCAATGTGAAATACTAATAGAAACTCTTTCTATCATCTTTACTCTACCATGGCCATGAGCTTAAGGACTCAATCTCATGATTATCATAGGGCTACTCCTCATCTACCAAGGTAGATAAATCCTCTATTGGTGCAATCTAATTTCTACATTGAACATGCTATAGCCAACATATACCTCAGGATTTCAAATGGCTAGGAGATCGAGTTACGGTATAGTCAAACTATAACACCCTCAAGATGAACTATTGATGCATCTCAGATCAAAGAACCAGACACACCACTGCAGCATCGAGTCAGTCATCAACGAGAAGATGGACTTTCTTATGACTGCTCGAGGTGGTCACGCTCAGTATCCTCATTCTCTAACGAGTATCTGTACTCTCATTTCGGTATCTCCACACCATAAACTCAAGATACATCTATCCTAAGAAAGCGATCGTACACCAACCTTCTAGATCAATCACCATCCTCGTGATGATCCTACGGTCGGAAGCTGTTTATGAGTTAATTATAAAAATTCATGTCTCAAATTTTCAACTCTTGAAAATATAAATTGTCATTACCATTAACTCAAAGGATGTATCACAGACACTTTAAATACACACTGTGATAGAAAATAATTCTTTTATTAATTTATAGTTAAAATTATAAAATTATCCTTAGAAGTGTATTATAAGTATTTAGCCAATCTGACTTTTAGGGCATACATCTAACAAGTTCTCCATTCCTGCCTTCTTGATTCTTAGTTTTCTTCCATTCTTAGGGTCTCTTCAAGTTTTCCTTGGTGAACACCGCTATTCTTTGTTTTTGGGTTTCCACCACTCTCCCTTTTTTTATTCTTTTTTAGGAATTTTATTTGATTTAGCTCAATCTAGATGTCGTTTGAGGTTTCTTGTTCCAACGATTTCTGGAGCTCGACCAAGCAAAACCCCAATGACCCTGAGGTTAGGATGGAAACCGAGCCTAGAGTACTACCTTGACTAGACTTTAAACCAAAGTCCGTCCCCTATTGTATGACCACCGAGGATCTATCACTAGTTAAGATTCAGTATGGGGTGCCTGCCGGATATGAGCTGGAACTTTTTGATCCAAGCGATCGGGCTTGTACCCTCCTCTAGGTTGGTTCTACTTGTACTTGAAGATCTTTCTTGCTGGATTAAGGCTTCCCCTTCCTGACTTCATCGTAGCCCTTTTTTATTTTTTAAACATCTCCCTAGCCTCGGTAGTTTTGAATTTCTTTAGATTTATCATAGGATTTATTGCCATCTATATTTCTGCCGGGGTCCAGCCCATGGTTTCCCTTTTTTGAACTTTCTTCACCTTTAAGCACCATCCTTCTGCTAAGGACTGGTGGTATATTTTCTCTCAGTCCGATAAGAAGGGGTTGCTTAAGGGTTCCCCCTCTTCCATCCATAATTGAAAGGAAAAGTTTATTTTCATTTTCTACTCGATCTTGCACTTAGGACTCCCACGTTAGGAATATCTGAGGGATTCCATTCGTCGAGCTCCGAGGTTAGAGAGTGCAAACCAAGAGTTTGTCACCATGATCAGAGCTTACTGAACTCCTTCAATATCCAAACTAATAAAAGAGCAGACCTTGTTCAATCTCGACCTTAGACCTCAGAATCCAATAGGTAGGCAGTCAAAGTTGGTGGGCTATCCCTTTTTTCTTTTTTCTTCCTTCTTTTTTGATTGTGCTTTTATCATTGTGGTAGAGATGGACATTAAGGCCGTTGAAATGCTACCGAAGGAACTCCAGGCCCACAAAAGAAAAGTACCATATCCAAGGAGCCTGTCGTTAAGGAAGCTAAGGTGGATGCCTCTAGTTTTGTTGCACCTACCGGTGTTGTCATCGCTACCGAAGTCGCTGTCGCCATCAAGATCATCCCTACAACCAAGGTTGGCATCACTGTCGAGGACTCCGTGCCTCCAACCTCCGCAAGTTTTTCGATCGAGGACCCAGCTTCATAGTCTCCTACTGGAAGAGAAGAGGGGGAGAAGAAGAAGAAGGATAAAAGGGTCATTGTGAAGGTGCATCGGAAGGTAGCCCTAGTGGGTCTAATGGCGGCGACGACAGTCCAAGAGAGGATCCCTTTGGTGACCTAAACTTTGTTCGAGATTTAACTGATAAATTTGTCCTACCCGAGGTGGTGGACCAGATGGCCGAACTCGACCACATGCAGTTCATCTAGAATTCCCTTGGGACCTTCCTCAAGGTAGTCATCCCACTGATTTGATAATTTATTTTTTTTTTAACATGATTTATCTATTGCAGTCGGATCACCAAATACTCGCACACATCAAAATGATGAACCGACTGAGATCGGAGGCATTAAAGGCTCAGGAAGACATTCGAGTTGAGGTCAATCACCTTCGGGAGGATGCTGCCAAGGCTGATCATTTTTTTAAGGAGAAAGTGGTCAAAGTCGAGGATCTGTAGGAGAAGCTTAGGAAAGAGGAGCTCAACTCGATGAAGCTACAGGCCGCCCTGGCCTTGGAGGAGGAAAGGAGGAAGAAGGCCGAGGCAAAGGTTGGCAAGCTGAAGGATCAAGCCTTAAAGCAGATCTTGGAGGCAAAGATCCAAGCCATGGAGAAGTTCAAGGTCTCTTCTAAGATGAGGGATTTGAATATTGCCTTTGACCAGGAGGCCTTCTAGAAGGGGTACAAACTTTGCGAGGATCAAGTGGTGGCCAAGTTCTTCGAACTCGACTTTGGCTTCTTATATGAGGTGCTCCCTGATGAAGAGGTGGGACCATCTATTGCTGTGGCTGACCCTTCTCATGTTGATGCTATCCCCGAGCCCTCCAATCCTACTGCTAATGCACCCGAACTTACACCGGAGCCGAAGATGGCAGAAAATGCTCTGACCTCAGCCTCCACTGTTCCTTTCGAGTTCTAGAACCTTAAATGATTGTATTTTTTCTTTCTTTTTCATGTATCCTCAAATATTTTGAGAAATAAAAATGAATTGCCTTCTCCTCATAATTATGCTATAGCGAATGTTACTCAGCATCCTTTTAGTGGCCAAAGTCAAGGCCAATCATCCATGACCAATGCCGAGTTGCCCCCTGAAGGTATCCCTCTAAGATCTATAGTAAAGGATTTGAAAAGAAAAATCCATTATCTGAAAAAGAAGTCGAAGAAGATAGAGGATGAGCTCCAAAGGTCCAGGAAGAACGTCTCAGAGGTGATGGTTGAAGTCACTCATCTTTGCAAGCTACATATGAAAGAGTCCACGAGCTTCAATATCAGGAAGGGTAACTTCAAGAAAGAATTGGCCGAGCTTAGGAATAGTACCAGTGAGAAGTTCTGGGCATTAACTATGAAGGCAGCTTCCTAAAAGTCGAGCTCAAGACGGTGAAGGAGAAAATTTATTTACTGGAGAAAAGTTCACCGTGGTCTTTTGATAAGGCTTGGTATGAATGGGACTGGTCGTAAAGATTTTTTACCCTCCAGAAGCAACTGCACGATGCCGAGCTTGTCTATAAGACCTATCGATTGGACTAGTACGGGAGGATATCCTTACTGGAGTAGAACCTCCATACTGCTAACAGCGAGGTGGCTCAGCTTCAATAACAGCTCATTGATAATTATCAATCCAGCACTAGTAGAGAGTCGGAGGAGATCGCCTCTTTAAAGAGGATCATGGGAGAGCTCTCGAAATCGATCGGGATGGAGAAGGCCAAAGTTCAGTGACTAAAGTTTTAGCTGATTTGCGAGCAGCAAGCTGTTAAGGATGCTGAAGCTGAATCAAAGATTTTGAGGAAGAATCTATGAGCGTTAGAGAAAAACTATCGAAAGACTGATAGGATGTTCTGTGACAACATGATGAGGAGAAAAGAGATTGAGGAGGAGATTGTCAACCTAAAGAAATCTCTGGTGATGGCTAGCAATCCGAAGTCTAAAAAACCCAATCCTTCTTAGAACTTTGATTTACTTTGATTTTTTTTTTTCTAATCGATCTTACAGACCCTTGTCTAGTAATCAACTCTTTCTTTAATGAAGCTATACTTTCTTCAATCATCATTTTGTTCTGCTCATGTTCAATGTTCATTCATCTCTTTATTTTCTTCGTTTTTCTCTTGTTCATAATCGAATGTCTTCTCACATGTCGAGATGAGGTTCTCCTCCCATTCTTGGTACGATCGACCTTTCTTTATTAGGACGAGATTGTGAGAATTTGTGATGCTCCCAAGCCTTGGGAGGCTATAGGTGGAGACTAGGATAGGAGTTGTCCTAGGGTGGAGGTAGTGCATAGCCCTTCATGGGCTCGAGGTCGGGGTATTCAGGACCTTGAGGGGCTTGGTTGGAGTTTCAGAAAGCTAGGACACAAGAAAGAGAGGGCTATGCAGGTTAGTCGCCTCAATCTAAGATTCCAAAGTTGGAAGATTGAAGCAAGAAACCAAAGTTCTTGAAGATTGAGATACTTGTCCTTTTCTATAGTCTGAGATTGGGCCGGCCACCCCAAGGTTCTTGAAGAAGCCCTAGAAAGGGAGGCATCTCCCTTAAGCCTAAGGAGGGAGGCACCCCATCATAGATCCAAGTGAAGGATCGATGGTTTGCTGCCCATAAAGAATGCCACAGGTTTCTTCAGGTCCATGCTAAAGATCAGGAGCTTGCACAATATGATATCGAGACTTGTGATGCCAAGAATGATTGGCATTTGAGTGATATCATGGAACAACATTTGGTATTAGAGTGAGGTGATGCTAGTTGGTGGGTCTACATTTGGTATCAAAGCTTGATGGTACAAGAAAGAGAAGGAGAAGTCATATAAGATGAAATCAGAAATCTGCACAAGGATTCCATGGTATGTCTCAGCTTTATTTTTGTTATTGTTGTGGTTTGGTCAATCGGGAGCAGCAGGTTGAAGGTAGAGGTTGAGAGGATTAACAAGAAGAGATTTTCTTGGGGTGGAAGGATTGGGTGCATGATTTGCTGATCGATCTTGATGGAAAGGCCAGGATGTATGATGGTTATGTGATAGGCAGAGAGTGCTGGAGTGCTGCAGTAGCATTTTTTTGAAGATGTGGGGTTGAGAGAGGCTCAGTAATGCAGCAGCTGAGGGAGGTATCTCAGCAGAGAGCATCAAAATTTTTTAGAAAGATGGATAGTAGGGGACTATTGAAGAGAGATTTTCTAAGGGATAATAGTCGAAGGAAGGTTGAAGAAGCGACTATACATCCTTCGATGTCAGGAAGGTGGGGAAGTATTTGGGAGTGCATTCAGTAGTTTGACTAGAGCATGAATTTATGAAGCCTTGGGAGTGATGGAGATGGATGATCCATGGAGGTCTAGTAGGTTAGGGTTGGATGGCTGTAGAGTGGTGTAGAGATAAGGCTAGGGAGCATTGGAGTATTGTTGTAGCACTTTCCTAGAGGCACGGGGCTGAGAGAGGCTCGGTGGTGCAGTAGTCGAGGGAGGTATCTCAACAGATGGTGTTAGAAGCATCTCTGAAAGATCGAGTACAGATCTCAGGGAGAGCCAAAAGGTCTCAGGGAGCATTAGGGGCATCAAGCAGCTAGAAGTATCATGGATCAAGTTTCTTTTGCAGGGGCACCAGGAAGAATCGCGGTTCAGGTGGAGGATGGTTCTCTGGGTGCAACTGAAGCGATGGCTAGTGTAGGAGCAAAAGAGAAGAACTAGGATGAAATTTTTTAGGGTTCAGTCATTGGATTCAGAAGAGTTGGATGAGCTCTTGAATTTTGGAGATGCCCATGGGTTGTGAAGGTATCCAAGATGGCTTCGAAGGAGTCCGTAGAGTGCAGAGGGTTCAAAGGGATAGCGACGATGTTCAAGGTACAGCGGCAGGCCCAGTAGTGCAGCATTGAGTGGTTGGCCTCGGGTGACTCGAGCATAAAGTTGGCTTCTACAGCATTAGATGGACTTCGGATATAGGTTGAGCTCCAGAGAGACAGCCTCATAATTGGAGAGTAATTTGATATGAGTTCAGAGCAGAGGGATGTGGGAGGATCGATATCCTAGCACCAGCGCAGGTGATGCATAGTTTCAGATGGAGCGACATGTGTAGGTGGACAGGCGTAGTTTTGTGGAGACCATGTTAGGGTTTGCAGCGAGTGCTAGTACAGGAACATTATGGGTTCTCTTGGGAAGTCTAAGAATGATGATGCAGCTGCTAAGCAGAAGAGATCCTACAATTCTAAGATGGTGCAGAGGAGCAAGCCAAGATCTTCAGTGGTGGAGGCGGTCATCCCAAAGGGCCTCAAGGGTGTACAACACTTGAAGAGAATTGGCAGAGGCGATGATTACACAAGGGGCTGTCAAGATGCATAGGGATAGCAGGATTGTACAGGAAGGCATTGCCAAGGGTTTGCCAAGGCTTGGGAGCTCCAAGGTAAAAATTGTGAGGATTTATGGTACTCCCAAGCCTTGAAAAGCCACAGATGGAGACTAGGATAGGAGTGGTCCTAGGATGGAGGCAGTGCATAGCCGTCCATGGGCTTGATGTTTGGGTATTTGAGACCTTGAGGGGCTTGGTTGGAGCTTCAAAAATCTGGGACACAAGATGGAGCAAAGAATCAAAGCTAGAAGATTGAAGACTGTAGAAAAGAAGCTTTCTACAGGTTAGCCGGTTCAGTCTCAGACTGGATCAAATAAATTTTAGAGCACAGGATAGATCGAAGGTCGCATTCGGGACTGCAAGCATAGGATAGAAACTAGGCCAGCTCAGTCTAAAACTGAGCTGACCTTATCTCAGATTAGCCAGTCCAATGCTGAAACTGAGCCGACCCAGTGTGCGGGCAGAGATACGCATGGGTTCTATTTAGACTAGAATAGGGACTTATCATAGGGATCTTAAGGCCTGGTTTAAGAGATCTTAAAGGGGCTAACTTATGTATGGGTTGGATCTAAATCCAGGGGATGAGAGCATGGAAGACATGGATGTACATGGACTCGATGAGTGCTTTCATGTATTGGGTTAGCTGAAGAGTTTTTTGGTCAATCCTAATGGCTATGTATAAATACATAGGTTATATTAGGATTTCAAAAAGATGTGAAATAAAGATCTTTTCTCCCTCAACTCTCTCTTCTTTCTTCTCTCAAGAGTTGCCACCCTAGGATTCTTGAAGAAGCCCTAGAAAGGAGGGCATCTCCCTCAAGCCCAAGGAGGGAGGCATCCCATCATAGATCTAGGTGAAGGATCGATAGTTTGCTACCCATAGAGAATGCCACAGGTTTCTTCAGATCCATGCTAAAGATCAAGGGCTTCCGCAACTTGATATTAGGGCTTGTGATGCCAAGGATGATTAGCATTCGAGCGATATTATGGAATAATATTTAGTATCAAAGCAAGGTGATGTCAGTTGGTGGATCTACAGAGGTCCTCCTCCTATTTTTAACAAAAATATAAGAGCACAATAGGATTATTGTAAAAGCCTCTCCCTTCTTCCTATCTTAAACAACCAGAAGTCTTCATTGCCCATGCCAAGACGAGGTCCTCCTACTCCTGACATGGTTGGTCTTTTTGTCTTCCTATCAGGATGAGGTCCTCCTCCTATTCCTGATGGAATTGGCCTTTCTTTGTTAGGATGAGGTCCTCCTCTTGTTCTTAACAAAGATATAGAAGTACAAAAGAACTATTATAAGGGCCTCTCCCCTTCTCCCATCTTAAATAACTAGAGATCTTCATTGCCTATGCCAAGACGAGGTCCTCCTCCTATTTCTGACATAGTTGATTTTTTTATCCTCTTATCAGGATGAGGTCCTCCTCCTATTCCTAATGGAGTTGGTCTTCCTTTGTTAAGGCAAGATTCACCTCCTATCCTTAACAAAGATATAGGAGTACAAAAGGGCCTTTGTAAGGGCCTCTCTCCTCCTTCTGTCTTAAATAATCGAAGATCTTCATTGCCCGTGCCAAGATGAGGTCCTCCTCCTATTTCTAACATGGTTGGCCTTTTTATCCCCCTATCAAGATGAGGTCCTCCTATTTCTGATGGGGTTGGCCTTCTTTTGTTAAGACGAGATTCGCCTCCTGTCCCTAACAAAGGTATAGAAGCACAAAAGGATCATTGCAAGGGCCTCTCCCCTCCTCCAATCTTAAATAACCAGAGATCTTTATTGCCCATGCCAGGATGAGGTCCTCCTTCTGTTCCTAACATGGTTGGCCTTTTGGTTCCTCTATCAAGATGAGGTTCTCCTTCTATTTTTGATGGGGTTGGCCTTTCTTTGTTAGGACAAGGTTCATCTCCTGCCCCTAACAAAGATATAGGGACATAAAAGGATCATTGTAAGGGCCTCTCTCCTTCTCCTATCTTAAGTAACCGGAGGTCTTCTACTTAGTTTATTAACAAAGTTTGGTCGGATCATTTCCTATCATCACATGATTCCATGGCAAAAAGAAAACAAGAATATCAAAATAAGAAGATTTTATTAGGGTTTGAATTATTAGTAATACATTCACAAGTTTTTTGAATTTCAAGGCCATAGGAGCATTGATCCTTCGAGCTCCTTCAAATAATATGTTCCTAATCAGATGGTTTCTACTATCTTGTAAGGGCCTTCCCAATTCGGAGCAAGCTTTTCTTGATTTTGGGGCTGTGAAACATCCGCTCGCCAAAGTACGAGATTTCCTATTCTGAAGGTTTTACTTTTGAACCTCGAATTGTAGTAGTGAGCTATCCTCTGCCTATAAGCTGTCATTCGAATATGGACTTTCTCTCTTTTTTCTTCCAGTAGATCAAGATTAGCTCAGAGGTTCCATGAATTATCTCATTCATTGAAGGCCTCTACTCATGCTGAGGAAAGTTCAAGTTCGACCAAGATAACTGCCTCTATCTCGAAGGCTAGTGCAAAGGATGTTTCTCCAGTGGGCGATCTTTGGATGGTTCAGTAAGCCCAGAGCACATGATAGAGTTTATCCACCCAGATCCTCTTTGCTCTCTCCAACCTGGCCTTTATCCCTTGAAGCAAGGTCTTATTAGTCACCTTTGCCTCACCATTCGCCTGTGGATGAGCCACTGATGTAAAGTGGTGAGATATATTCAAGCCTTCACAGAACTCAGCGAACTTCGCACCCATAAGTTGATGCCCATTATCAGTGATTAGCATTCGAGGTAGACCAAACCTATAAATATTAGACTTCCAGAGGAAGTCCTGCACTTTAGCTTCAGTGACTTTTGCTAGAGGTTCGGCCTCGATCCACTTAGTGAAGTAATCCACTGCCACCAATAGAAACTTTCGCTATCTGGATGCCATGGAAAAAGGTCTGAGTATGTCCATTCCCTATTGTGCAAATGGCCAGGGGGCACTTAGCGGTGTGAGCTGCGAAGCTGATTGTCTCTGGATATTGGCATTTTTTTGACACCTGTCGCACCTTCTCACATAATTCACTGCATCCTGATGCATCGTCGATGAGTAGTATCCCTAGTGGAGCAACTTGTATGATAAGGATCTCACTTCCAGATGATTTTTGTAAATCCCCTCATGAACTTTCCTCCGGGCATAACTGGCTTCTAAAGGTTGGAGATACTTGAGGAGTGGTAAAGAGTACGTTCTCCTATATAGCTTATCTTCATATAGAATGTAGCGGAAAGTTTGATTTCTTAATTTTTGAGCTTCTTTGTAATCTTTGGGGAGAGTTCCTTCCTTAAGATATGCTATCAACGGATCGATCCAGCTAGGATCATGATCAACTTGCATTATCACCTAGGGCTCTTCCAAACTTGGGCATTGCAGGACCTCAAAAAGGACTTCTTTTGGTAGCTCGTTCGGGGCTAAGGTGGCCAGTTTCAAGAGTAGGTCGGCTTTGGTATTTTTCGCTCTTGGAATTTGCTGAATGCCGAAGTCGTCAAAGACCAAACTTAAGCTTTTCACCTTTTTCAAGTACTTTTTCATGCTCTCCTCTCGGGCTTCAAAGAAGCTATTAACTTGTCCCACTACCAACTGTGAGTCACTGTATGCCTTCAAATGTTGCACTCCCAGCTCTTTGGCTATCCTCAGTCCTGCAAGTAGGAATTTATATTTTGCTCCATTTTTAGCGATGAGGAAGTCAAAGCGCAATGCATACTCCACCACAACTCTTTTTGAATTGATGAGAATTAATTCCACACCAATCCTAGAAGCACTAGATGAACCATCCACATATAGTGCCCAAAAATCTTCAGGAAGATCGACCTTTTCTTCTAAGGAGCTAGGGATGAAGGCTTCTTGATGCTCAAGTTTGGTCTCCTCCAGAATAGTGCATTCTACTATAAAATCGGCAGTATTTGAGCATTAATGAATAATCGAGGCTGAAAGTGGATGTCGAATTCAGTCAACTCAATTGCCCACTTTGCTACCCTACCCAAGGTATCGGGTCAATGAAGAACCACCTTGATAGGTTGGTCAGTAAAGAGAGTAATAATGTATCCCTAAAAATAAGGTCGGAGCTTTCTAGCTGTAATTAATAAGGCATAGGTTAGTTTTTCTAATTTGGTATACCTCATTTCTGCATCCCTCAGGACTCTACTTATGTAGTAGATTGGCTTTTGAATTTTTGCTTTCTCTCTAACCAGTACGGCTCCAATAGCTACAGGAGACACGATGAGATACAGGAATAATTCTTTTCCAGGTTCAGGTTTGGCCAGTAGTGGGGGTGAGCTAAGGTAGTTCTTCAGTTCTTCAAGGGCTTGTTGACAGTTAGGGATCCAGCTGAAGTTCTTAGGCTGCTTAAGTACTTGGAAGAAGAGCATGCGGCACTCCGCCAACCTTGATACGAAGCAATTCAGAGCTACCATCTTGCCTGTGAGGTGTTGGACTTTTTTTATTATTTTCAATCATTTCCTGAATGGCTTTGATCTTCTCTGGGTTGGCCTCGATGCTGCAACTTGACACCATAAATACTAAGAACTTTTTCGAGGTTACTTCGAAAGTGCATTTCATAGGGTTCAGCTTCATCTTGTACTTTTGAAGAGTGTCGAAGCTTTCTTCAAGGTTGGTGATATGGTTTGGTGAAGATCAGCTTTTGACCAACATGTCATCCACATAAACTTTTATGTTGCGATCGATCTGCTCCTTGAAGATTTTATTGACTAGGTGCTGGTATGTCACACCTACATTTTTAAGTCAGAACGGCATGATCCTATAACAATAAAAACCATGATCAGTAATAAAAGTAATTTTTTTCTCATCCTCTAGTGCCATCCAGATTTGATTATAATCGGAGAAGGCATCCATGAAGGTGAGGAGCTCATGGTCTGAAGTTGCATCCACCAATTAATCGATTTTGGGTGGTGGATAGCTATCTTTTGGACAGGCTGTGTTTAAATATATGAAGTCTATGGACATCCTTCACTTGCTATTTGCTTTTTTAACCAGGATAATATTTGCAATCCAATCGGAGTAAAGCACTTCTCGAATGAATCCTGCCTTTAGGACTTTGTCGACTTCATCCATTATCGTCTTCTATCTTTTTAGTACAAAGCTGTGTTTCTTCTACTTCACTGGTCGTCACTTAATGTCTATGCCCAGGCAGTGCTCCATAACTTCTGCATCAATTTCAGGCATGTCTGTAGGTGCCCTAGCAAAGACATCAGAGTTTCTTTGCAAGAAGGTGATGAGCTATTTTCTAACTTCTCCTCTTAGGCTTGAGCCGATCTTCACTATATGTTTTTCGTCTCCATCATTTAGAGAGATCTCCACGAGGTCATCAATGGATTTTCCTCTTTCTTCAGATAGATCATCACGGGCATCAAGTTTGTCCACTGAACAAAGGTCTGCTTGTCTTCCTCCCTGTAAAGCAATACTATAGCAGTGCCGAGCTAGCACCTGATCTCCTCTAATCTCTTTGACTCCATGCCTAGTTGGAAACTTCATTTTTAGATAGTAAGTAGAAACTACAACCTGATGTGCATTCAAACCAGGTCAGCCAAGGATCACATTATAGGTAGAAGAAGCTTTGACTACCAAAAAATCAACTCATGCCATAGATTGCTTCGGGTATCGACCAGCCACCACAGGCAATGTTATTATCCCTTCCACTGGCATGGCATCTCCTGTGAATCCTATCAATGGGAAATTCATTGGGCCCATCCTATCGTCAGATATGGATACTTTGAAAAAAGGATCATAAAAGAAGACATCAGCAGAGCTTCCATTACCAATGCAGCATACATCATAATTAGTAATATTTAAAGTTACTACAACCACATCATTGTGCGAAAGTTGAACTCCCTAGGCATCCTCTTCAGTGAAGGTGATGGGCTCCTCAGTCCACTACCTCTTCATCAGCTCGATCGATCTACTGGCCTCCCCTCGCTGGTGTCCCCCAGTAATAGCATTGATGACTCTGAGAGGGGGGCGATCTCCTTGGGGCTCATCCCATCGAGGTGGCTCAGGCATTGGCAGGACTCTCGGACAATCTTCTCTTCTTTCTCATCGGTGCCTGATGAACTAGTCCAGCAACCTCTCCTAATCAGCACTTCAATCTCGTCCTGAAGCTAGATGCATTCTTCAATATCATGACCATGGTCATGATGGTAGAGATATACTTGTTAGGATTTCATTTGGTTGGGTGAGTTTGCATCTTCCTAGGCTCAGCCAGCTGCTCCCTTATCTCCATTAGCACTTGAGTCTTGGAGGTGTTCAAGGGGGCATAATTATTGAATCTTCTGGGAGGAAAGTTCTGCTGGGTCCTCTGATCCGGGCTTCCTTATCAATGAGCTCAAGGAGAAGTTTAGGCTCATCTGCGCTCGAGAGGAGAAGTCTGAGAGTGCGGCCAAGCTTCACTTGGTTTTCTTTCAGGCATGGGTTAGCTGGGTTCACTCACTTGCCGCTCTCTTGCGGCCTCATCATCCTTTAATTTGAAGGCTTCTTTTGTCCAGGCATAACCTTCGGCCCAGATCAGCATATTAGCAAAATTTCTAGGGTATTTTCTTTCCAAGGAGGATAGAAGGTCATTTTTTTGGAGGCCATCCTTTAGTGCGGCCATAGCCATAGACTAGTCCAAATTTTGGACCTCTAATGTAGCAGCATTAAAATGGCTGATGTAAGCTTGGATTGACTCTCCATCCTTTTATTTTATGTTGATGAGAAAATTCAAACCTCATCTCGGGCACCAATTGCTTATGAAATGAGTCACAAATTGATGGCTCATTTGATCGAAAGATAATATCATACTCGGCTTAAGGTTCGAGTACCAATTTCTTACTGCTTCCTTCAAGATAGATGGGAAAGCTCAACATAGAATGGCATCCAGCGTGCCATGAAGCAGCATCATCATTCGAAAAGCCTCCAGGTGGTCGACCAAATTAGAAGTCCCATCATAGGTCTCGAACTGGGAGAGCTTGAAGTTCAACGGGATAGACTCTTGCATGATTTTGACAGAGAAAGAAGGATCAGTGCAGATATCATCATGATGAGCTAGGGAGGCATGGTGGAGCTCCTCAATCCATCGATTCATATCTTGAAGTATTTGGTCGAGATTGTCATCTCAGCCATGGATCTCAAAGGATCGCCAACTATAAATGGAGAAAATTTTCTTTAGAGAAGAGTCATGATTAGAATAGGGGCTCCCTACTCTCTGCTTCTCCTTTTCGGAGATGATGGGTCTACTATTTTAGGTTGCCCTTTTTGGCACCGATTCTTGAAGCTCCAGTTGGATCACCATCGGAGGCTGCTGCATGGCCTACACCATCTCGATGAAGCCTCGAACCTGCTGCATCAGCAGGTTGAATTACTCTAGATTCACCATGGCCACTGATGGAGGACGCTGGGGAGTGGATGATGGAGCTAGAATGGGTGGACCTGGCTTAGATCTGGCGAAGGCGGTAAACTATCGGGTGGTCATCTTTCTTGGAGGTATTTTCTAAAGCAAGAAGAGATTAAGCAAAAATAGATTTGAGAAATCAAAAGAGGAAAGAGGGTGGATGAGATCGACTGGGCACTTCTTTTAGAACAAGGGCTTAGAAAAGATCCTTCCTCTAGCGCCAATCTTGTTGGTACGAAAATCCATGAGGATGCTGGAGATGGTTGGAGTGAGGAAGGCAAGGCTGTCGATGGGACCTACAAAATAAGATCCAAACCAGAGGGGGGGTGGCTCCGGCAGGACCTCGAATGCTCAAGTTAATTTTTCGATCAGCTAGAATGGAGTGCTCAGAAAATAAAGAGGCAGAGTATCAAGAAGGAGGAGAGAGCACAGAAAAAATATGTCTGGAGGGTCTCTTTTTATAGACAAAGCATATAACTAACTGATAGCGACAACCATAATCATCTAGTAGTCAGCCGCTCAGGCCACATGGAGTTTGTTACGGAGGGTGGTTTTTGTTGTCGTGACTTGCCAGTCGAGAGTGGTGTCTGTTATCGTGACTTGCCAGTCGAGAGTGGTGTCTATTATCATAACGTGCCTGTACATTAGAAATTAATAGTAAAAGTTTGAATGGGATAGGCACTGATGGCGAAGAGCCTTAGGTTACAATGGCTCTAGAGGAGTTTAGGCACTTTTAAGGTCGCCTGAATGTTGGTCGATTCATGTTGAGCTAGTAGCAGAATTTATGTGAATGGCGAGACTCTTCTAGGCAATTGGGAAAAGGTTGACCGAAAGAAGGTCGACTACAGGGGGTCGTCCGGGAGGAGGTTGAGTGGAGGAGGTCGTCCTGGAGGAGTTCGACTGGAGGAAGGTCATCTGGAGGGGATTCGACTAGAGGAGGTTGTCAGGAGGAGGTCGACTGGAGGAAGGTCAAAGAGGAGTTCGATGGAGGTCATCGAGGGGATTCGACTGGAGGAGGTCGTCTAAAGGAGGTCAACTGGGGAGTCGTCTGGAGGGAATTGACTAGAGGGAGGTCATTTGGAGGGGATTCGACTGGAGGAGGTCATCCAGGAGGAGGTCGACTAGAGGAGGTCGTCCGAAAGGAGTTCGACTGGAGGGAGATCGTTTGGAGGGGATTCGACTGGAGGAGGTCGTCCGAAGGGAGTTCAACTAGAGGGAGGTTATCCAGGAGGAGGTCAACTGAAGGAGATCGTCCAGAAGAGATTTGACTAGAGGAGGTCGTCCGGAGAGAGTTTGACTAGAGGGAAGTCATCCGAAGAGAGTTCGACTAAAGAAAAGTCATCTGAAAGGAGTTCGACTGAAGAAAGGTCATCTGGAGGGGATTCGACTGGAGGAGGTCGTCCAAGAGGAGGTCGACTGGAGGAGATCGTTCGGAAGGAGTTCGACTAGAGGCAGGTCATCTGGAGGGGATTTGACTAGAGGAGGTCGTCCAGAGGAAGTTCGACTGGAGGATGTCGTTTGGAAGGAGCGCGGATAGGCTTCCAACCTATCTTTCATCTTTAACCAGATGGCAAGGTTAGCATAACAATAATTCTATTTCACTTATTCAAGGTCGCACCGTCGAACTCTCATGCACTTTTAGGAGGTTCCACAGCATGAACTCATCACTGGAGAGATCGACAAATCTCAATGGAAAGGGGGTCGACGACCAAGGACTTCAGGCAAGAAATTTGATGGGGGCCACTTTTTTCCAAATAGTATACATCTTCTAATAAACTCCATTATTGTGATCAAGTCCTTAGGACTATTTAGTTTTGATAAAAAGAGGATTTATCGATTAGTTCTTAAAATTGTTCACGATTAAATGATATGCTATTAATTAGGATGATAGTGTTTATCGAGCATAGATCATTGTATGCCATATAGGTTGGTTGTCCTCTTAATTAAGGAGTATGGAGATACTGGTATGGCATACAAGTGAGATGTATGGATATATCATCATTGAACATGACCAACTCTAGAGCATTCTACTATCGAGAATTGCTTTGATGGGATACAGGTATAAGTATCTCTTAGACTTGATTTCACCACAGTGGCTTGCAAGCAACTCATTGTGCCTTGGTACTGAACTAACTAAATTTATAATTTAATGATCGAAGATTTTTGGGCATAGTCAAGTACTTATGAAGTCGGTGAGTGATCAAGATGGGATTGACCACTCCAAGAGTTAGAGAAGAATGCATCACTATATTTCAATATAGCAAAAACCTTGGTCAAAGTAATCCATGAGATGGATTTGATATTTTGAAATATAATCAGGATGACCTAATCAGGGTTGACAGTTAAACTTTAAGATGTCCTAGGAGCATTTTGGTCAAGAGGATGAATTATATAAAAACTATATTCACATGGGTTCTAAGGATGTTATTCTACATATTCGATCTATCCGACCATCAGGTATCATTACTAGATGGTCACTTTGAATGGTACAAAAATTTATTTCTATACTATCAACATAGGTTCAGATCTATAGGATCACATACATAAGAGTTCTTAATCTGATTGGATGGTTAATCGATAATTAAGAATCATTCTAGGGTTAAACAATCAATACGATTGATGTTTGACCCAGTGCAAGTGTTGTAGAAGGATCAATTAGCAATACGATAGATAATTGACTTAATTTGATTAAGACAGAGGGCTAAGATTAAGTTTAATTAAATATAATTTAATTAGATTTGGTTTGGACTTAATTGGATCAAGTCCAATTGATTTATTGGATGAGCAAATTACAAGGAAGAACTAGTCCTAGTTCAATTAGGACTTGTATCAATCTAATTTCTAATTTGATTAAAAAATTAAATTAAAATTAAATCTAATTTAATCTAATTTAATTAGATTATTAGTTAAATGAAGAACTAATCTAATTGAGTTAGTTAAATTTTGATTTAATTTGGTCCAAGGATCAAGTTGGACCAAGTCAAACTAGGAGTCCTAGTGAGACTAGGACTCCGATCTCCATGCACCACCTTAGCCCCAACACCCCCCATGCCATTTCCTTTGGATTTTTTCATGGAAAATATTCTCTCTAGGCCTCCATTAATGCCTCAAGTCCCTCCCTTATTTCTTACATGAAAATTTAGGGTGGACAAAGTCAAAAAAGGAGTTTGAGTTGATTTAAATTCTATGAGATAGAATTTTAAGCAACTAAAACTCTTTTCTTATTTTTGTGCCACCCACTCTCTATTTTTTATTTGAATTTTTATGGATTTTAGAGGAGGATTTGTGCAACATTCTCAGGTGATTCATGAAAAACAAAGGAGGGGGTGCCTAAGAGTTGGGTGCCCGAAGTCTAGCCCTATTTGGATACATCTTGACTAGATATTTGACCTAGTGAAAGATTCCTATATATCTCCATATATAAAATAAATTTTGATCTAATTTTTTTGTGGATTACACATCTAAGAGATGCCATTAAGGGCATGAAAAATTTGAGAGAGAAGCCTAGGGAGTGGCATTTTGTGAAGACACCAATCAAGGTGTCTTGGTGAGAGAAGAAAGAAGAAGAAGAGGGTCTTCTTCTAGGTTTTTTCTTCAACTCCTATTCCTCCATGTTTGTGAATGTTTGAGAGGTATCTCAATATCATGTATCATCTTCCTCAACTTCTAAAAGTTAGAAAGTCTAAAAGTGGAAGGAGAAAGATCCAGATCAATCATTGAAGAAGGATCAATACAATACTATCATACTGTGCTAATTTTCGGACATCAAACTTCAAATCTACGATCAAGGACTCGTGTGGACAACTCGTAGAGGCCAGACGCATGTACGAGTCAAAGCAACTATCTCAGGCCTAGATCAATAAGTTAAGAAACTCAAGATTCAAAGATAAGGGTGATCTGATCTTCCTACTTACAAATCTAGATCTGATGTAGAGTAGTCTACTATTAATATGATTAACATGTAGTTCTTTTGATATTTTATTTTTTAATTTAATAACTACTGAGAAATATATTCTAAAGTCAATCATCTAGGTTGTAGATAGTTGAGCTAAATATAATTATACTTAAATTATTAATGAATAAAATTATTCTTTTGGCATATTCATCATTTTGTACATCTTTCTGTAATGAACTCTTCTATGATGAAGTCCTCAGGACTATTTAGACTCGACAAAGAAGGATGTGTCATTTAGTCCTCAAATGTGTTCATGACCAAATGATTCATTGTTATCTAGGATGATAATGTATCGAGTGTAGATCGTCGTATGCCATAAATATTGGTTGTCCTCTTAACCAAAAAGTATGGAGATACTATTATGGCATGCAGGTGAAGTGTAGGGGTGTATTTTACTGAACGTGATCTAACTACGGAGCTCTCTACTATCAAGAGTTGCTCACGAAGGATATGGGTATGAGTGTCTCTTAGACCTGAGATCACCATGATGATCTATAAGCAACTCACTATACTTAGGTACCAAACTACCTAAATTTCTAATTCAATGACGGAAGACTACTGGGTGCAGTCAAGTACTTGGCTCGTCAGTGTGTGAGTCAAGATGGGATTGACCCCTCCAAGTGTTGGAGCAAGTGCATCGCTGTATTTTAATTTAGCAAATCCTCGATCGGGGTAGTCCATATGATGGATGCTAAATTTTGAAATACACTATGGATGAATTTTAAGATTGACATTTAATCCTAAATCATCCTTTAAGCATCGAGATCAAGGGGATGAATTATACGGTAACCATATGCCACATGTTTATCGATGTTGCATTGCAATTATTTGACCTATCCGAACGTCGGGTACCATTGCTAGATGGTCATATCGATTGGTATAGAAAATTAGTTTCTATGCAACCGACTTTGGATTCGAATCTATAGAGTCATAGATAATAGAAGTTTCTACCTGATCTTATGGCTGATATTGAGTCTCGATGATCTAAGACTCTATGGTCAAGAGTCCCACTGGACTGGGACTCTATGACCAAGAGTCTCACTGGACTGAGACTCTGAGTTCTTCATGTCCAAGACTCTCTGATTGAGAGTCCTGATGACCTAAAACTCTGTGGTCAAGAGTTTCATTAGATTGAAACTCTGTGATCAAGAGTTCCTTAAGAGTCCCACTGGACTGGGACTCCATGGTCAAAAGTCCCACTAGACTGGGACACTATGACCAAGAGTCCTAGTAGACTGGGATTCTGAGTCCTACTCATTTGAAACTCTCTGATTAAGAGTTCCACTAGCCTGAGACTCTATGATCGTGAGTTTGATTTATTTGGGATACTGGGTTTAAGAGTTTCACTGATTTGGGACTCTTCAGGAGTTTCATGTTGATGGAACTCTGTTGTCCGGTAATCCATCCGATTTGGACTCAGATATTTTTTAGAAGATCGATTAGCAATTCAATTGCTAATTAGCTCAATTTGATTGAGCGATGAGGATTCAATCAAGTCTGATTGAATTTGATTTGATTGAGTTTGATCCGATCAGGTCATGAGATGACCTAATCACTATGGAAGTTTTGATCCTGATTTGATCAAGACCTAGACCTAATTAATTTCTAATTTAATTAAAATTTTATTGGATTAGACTAAGTCTAATTTGGTTAGATTTAACCTAGTATAATTGGATCTAGATTAATTGGTTTGGTTGAAACCAATTAGGACCAAGTCAAATGAAGTTTGAATTCAAACTCTCCCATGCGCCCACCATTTTTGACTTTTCCACTCTTATTCCATGCCCAAAATTTTATACGTAACTTTTCTATCACCAAGAAGATTTTTGTGCCACCTCTCTTATCTACTTTTGATCTGGTCCAAGGGTTGGACCGGTTCAAAGTAAGTTGAGTTTTGAATTCAACTCAATTTGTTAAAGGTTGGAACCAATCCAACCTTATCCGCTTCCCATGCCCTTCCTTTTGTTTGTTGAATATTTTTTAGAGAAATAAAAATGTGCACACATAGAAGTAGAGTCCTTCTACATGTTAAATACATGGGAGGGGGCATTGGATAAGGATAAGAGGCTCACTTGATTTTTGAAATCAAGTGAGTGGTTAAAACCTCCCAATAACTCGACCCTAATCACTTTCCATGAATTTTTCCTATGGTATTAATATCAATAAATTATTATAATTTTTGTGTGTGCATAATAAGAAATTATCATTACATGGTAAAAATTTTAGAGTGATTGGGCATTAGTTTTGGGCAAACAAAATCTTAGAGTGAAGGTGAGCAGGGTCCTACAACACTTTACTTTTCCCTCATGCATCTCTTCTCTTCTAATTTTCACCTCTAAGAATACAAAATTTTTAAATATAATCTAAATAGTGTTTATAGATCTAAATGTCATATTTCTATAAAAACTTATTTCATGGAAAAATTCTATACGGAGAGGGTGTGATAGGATTTTTAGTGTGTCAGGATTTTTGTGCTGAGTGAAACCCTAGATTTGGGAATCTAGGTTCGGATGGAGAGATCGAGTGCTGTGAGCATCGGATCACCACTAAATTTGAAACTGCTCTTCATCATCCTACAATATTTATGTTCTAATTTTTTAGAATATCTAAGAAATTAGAAAGTATATGATCGATTGGATCCATCATAATCTACCATTGAAGGCCCTAGCAAGGAGTTAGCACTCCAATGGGGCTGATCGAGACCAGGAGCTCCGTATGGACCAACCATAGAGGCCAGATATATGTGTGGCTGTAGTGCAACACCAAAATATTATTTGGTGGATTCAGATTATGGTGATCAATTATCCGTAAAAAGGTATTGTGTTCTGAACAAATAGATGTAGTAAAGAGTTTACTGCATAGTTTTACTTTCAGATCTATATGAATGCATGCATATTGTGTTTAGATCCTTAGTGTAGGACTTAATATTTTGATATGATCAAAAATTAATTAATTAGATTAATTAATTTTTCATTATATTTTAGCTATTTTTAAAAAATTATTCAAAAGTAGCACTGCATATCCTACACTGGATCCTTCAAATGGCATCAGAGCGTAGGTTCGATAAACATGATATGCTTGCATGATTAGACTAATAATTTAGATTTGATCTAAATATTAATTTAATATTTTGATTAATTAAATCTAAAAATTAAAATTAAGATCGTATGGACTGTAGGTTGTCCTGCTGTAGGGTTTACCCTCTACAGTGCAAAGATTGTCCTTATACGTTCTTGATCTTATAGTTGATCATAAAAATTTTAGATTAGATCTAATTTTTTATGATATATTAAATTAGACTTTAATCTAATTTTGGATCATGAATGCAGGTTTAGATAGGATCTAAAGTTTGATTCATGATTTAGTATTATGTAGTGTACATGGTTTCATATTAAACCCTATAACTACTATTGTTTGTGAATTGAGCCGATTCAATTTTAAAGAAAGTCAACTCAATTGGTGAACAATGTTAAGTTGTAAAGAACCTTTCAAAATTTAAAAATTATTTTTAAAATATTGAACCCCAACCCATCAGTCCAAAACTTAATTAAAAAAATTAAGTATTGTTCATAGGGTCTAGAATTGTAAATTAAGATCCTAAGACAAAGGCATAAGATTGTGGGTTAAAAGGTTAAATGAATTAGATCCATTAATTAGGTTAGACCTAAGATTAGTTAAAGAATGGATTAATCTAGAGTAATTGATCAAATCTAACTAAGTATTATATTAGATTAGATCAAGGACACTCTAGAATCAACTCCAATAGTTATAGTTGGATGAGTCCATGTCTTTAACAAGATCAAAATGGACTTAATTCATGGCTACGCAGTTAAGTCCAAAATTACTAGGTTGATCAGATTAAACCTAATTAATCGATTGGTGTCTAAGGTAAGTTTGGTAGTCTAGACTAGTGGTTTTTAATTTCGAGCTACTCGCACTGATTCGATCTTTAACGAGTTAATGGCATATCCCTTCCACTGATCTCACTTACCTGACCGACATGGTCGATTGGGATTTAATTAGATCACTTGGTGATTCAGACTGACCCATGTCATTAAGAATTAGTTTGACTGATTTCAATCAGTAAGACTGAATAAGGTGCCCATGGACCTAAATTGATCCTAGTCCTAACCTATTGACTTGATGAAGTCAGTGGGGGGACTTGACTTGGTGAAGTCAGTGAGAAAAATTTGATCCATGTCCTTTCTATCCTTAAATCATAAGTAACCTAAATTCTCTAAATTATTAGATTCTTAAAATGACTAAGTTATGGAGATAACCGAGTCATTGCCTTCCATTAAGATGAATAGTAATGAGTCCAATTTTCTAGGTAGTCATTGCAGGTGCCTTACACCTGGTGTTCATTTAGATATTGAAATTATTATCCATCATATGATGATTAGGTCACACTCTATTAATGGTGATCAGGTTAGCTAGACTTTTTCTCGGGCCTGATTATCATTGGTTTGATGCATTGAAGTTAATCATGTTAATGGTTGGACCTAACCAGACTTTTTCAGTGGAGGCCATAGCCTACTGATTTGGTATCTAGGGCAAAACCTAAATACTAAAAATTATTTAGAAAAATAATTGGTTATGAACCTACCTATAGATGCACATGGGTTAGCCAGAACTTTTTTCAGATCCGTCTGTAGTCTATGTGGTTTCAGTACCCACTAAGAAGTTGGTGTAATTTCTCGAATTAGAGGTAGAGGCTACCAATTCGTTAAAAAATAGTGAAAGGATCTTTAGACTAAAATCCAAATCTTTAGGATTTAAATTTATTCAAGTACTTATTAGGTTTCATATTTTTCTTTTAGATAAATAGAATGGCTAGAATAAGTCCACTCCATTCACTGTTGGATAGTGGTAAACATTTAGGACCTAAGAACAAGGAGTCTAGTGTTGACCCTAATAAGACTGACCCATAGAGAAATGGTCCTCTTAATCTGAATAGGCTGAACAGGAAAAATCAGTAAGTGGTTGCTGATCAAGACTATTATATGATAACACCTTGCAATTTCTCCATATATGATACATCTACCTAGGTATTAGATACCGAGAGTCCAATTCATATATGCAATTCATTGCATGGACTTCAAATTGATAGAAAATTTGACAATAGTGATAGATTTTTTAATGTCAAAAATGGAAGTCAAGTTTCAGTCCTAGCATTGGAAACTCTTGAACTATTTTTCAAAAATAATAGTATCATTTTAAGTGATTGTCACTATTGTCCATCCTTTATGATGAACATAATATCTATTGGGCTATTGGCCCAGAATGGTTATTGTTTATCAATAAAAAAATTAATATAATATCATTATGAATGATGTTATAGTACTATAAGGATAATTGAGAAATGGCATTTACATTATATTACAATCTATTAGTGTAATGTACACATTGAATAAATAACCAAAACTAGATAATGTCACTAATGCTTATCTTTGGCATAGTAGGCTCGATCAAATAAACAAGAATGGGATTAATAGGTTAGTCAAGGAGCGTATCCTTCATATTGATGATTGTGAATCATTAAATACCCGTGAGTCCTGTCTTCTTAAAAAGATGACCAAATCACCTTTTACTAGAAAAGGTAAACAGGCCACTGAGCTTTTGGGTCTAGTACATACTGATGTATGTGGGCCTATGAACATATGTGCTAAAGGTGGATATTACTACTTCATTACATTTACTGACGATCTATCTAGGTATGGATAAGTCTATCTTATGAAGAATAAATCCGATTCATTTAAAATGTTCAAACGATATCAAAATAAGGTAGAAAAGCAACTTAAAAAGAGTATTAAAACTCTTCGATCTGACCAAAGAGGAGAATACCTTTCCAACGAGTTTTTGACATATCTAAAAAAGAATGAGATTCTCTTACAATGGACCCCTCCTGGAACACCATAACATAATGGTGTATCTGAAAAGAGGAATAGAACCATGTTGGACATGGTTTGGTCCATGATGGAATTTATAAGTCTGTCGATTTCATTTTGGGGTTATGCATTAGAGACTGCCTATTTTATTTTGAATAATGTTTCAAGCAAGTCTATTGCAAAGACTCCATATGAGATATGGACTGGATGTAAGCTGACACTTTCTCACTTTAGGGTTTGGGGATGTCCGACTTATGTTAAATGTTTGTAGTCGAAAAGCTTGGACCTAGGTCCGATAAATGCTTGTTCATAGAGTACCCCAAGGAAACTAGGAGTTATTAGTTCTACCTTACAGAAGAACAAAATATGTTCGTCAGCAATAGAGCGGTCTTTTTGAAAAAGAAGTTCCTAAGTGAAGAAACAACTGCCTCTAATGTTGAACTTAATAAAATTTGATAGGTGGAAGAACTAAAACATTCTAGTGAACCTGCAGAACTAGATTTGATAAGATCAAATCCAGAGCCTATTGAAGTGGTACCAAGGAGATCTGATAAAGTACCATAACAATTGGATAGATACTATGATTTTTTGATCCGATATGATGATCCTGTTGAAGTCGATGAGAATGACAAAGATTCGATCATCTATATGGATGCCATGCAGAGGTCTGACTCTGATAAGTGGATAGAAGCCATGAAATCTGAAATGGAGTCCATGAAATTCAATAGTGTATAGACACTGGTTGATCCATCTGAAGGGATAAAATCTATTGGGTGTAAGTTCAAAAGAAAAAGGGACACAGACGGAAAGGTGGAGACCTATAAAGCCCATCTGATTGCCAAGGGATATCGTCAGCATTATAGTATTGACTATGATGAGACATTTTCTTCGGTGGCAATGCTCAAATCTATTCGGATCATGCTTGTGATAGTGGCATATCTAGACTATGAGATCTGCCAAATGAATGTGAAAATAGTTTTTCTAAATGGAGAGTTGGATGAAGAGGTGTATATGATACAGCTTGAGGGTTTCACATCCACAGATGAGTCTAAGGTGTTCAAGCTTCAAAAATCCATCTATGGATTGAAGCAGGCATCACGGAGTTGGAACATGCATTTTGATAAAGTAATCAAAACGAATAGCTTCATTAAGAATGGAGAAGAATTCTGCATGTATAAATGGGCTAATGATTTTGTTGTTGTATTTCTTGTACTGTATCGAAAATGGCATTCCTGCATTATAGGAAATAAAGGTTTGGCTGTTGTCTCAATTTTCCATGAAGAACTTGGGAGAAGCATCCTTCATCCTAGGGATGAAGATCGATAGAGATAGATCTAAAAGGTTATTTGGATTATCCTAGTCTACGTACATTGATACTGTACTAAAATAGTTCAGCATGGAGAATTTCAAAAAAGGCTATCTTTCAATAGGCCATGAAATTTCGCTCTCCAAGAGGGGTTGTTCGACATCTCCTCAAGAGAGAGATCGTATGAGTAGATTACCATATGCTTTGGTAGTAGGTTCTATTATATATGCCATGATGTGTACAAGATCGGATGTGGCATACTCACTAGGGATAGTGAGTAGATACCAGTCTGATCTAAGTGAGAATCATTGGAAGGTTGTAAAAACTATCCTTAAGTATTTAAGAAATACTAAGGATCAGTGGCTCATCTATGGAGATTCTGACTTGAAACTTGTAGGATATACTGATTTTAGTTTTCAGTCAGATAATGATGATAGCAAAAGTGTATCAAGTTTTGTGTTTAACAAAAATGATGGAGCAATCTATTGAAAGAGTTTCAAGCAGCACACTATAGCCGATTCTATGTGTAAGGCAGAGTATGTCGCAGCATCTGATGCTACGAAGGAAGCTGTGTAGCTGCAAAAATTCATCGATGAACTAGGAGTGGCATCCTCCTTGGATGGTTCAATTTTGCTATACTGTGATAGCACTAGAGCCACAGCTTAAGCGAAGGAGCCGAAGGCACATCAACGCACTAAATATATTCTACATCGCTACCATCTTGTATGAGAGATCGTGGAGCGAGGTGACATCGAGCTTCAAAAGATCGATAGAAAGAAGAACGTGGCCGACCTTTTTACTAAAGCTCTTGGAATCAAAGAGTTCGACAATCACAAATGAAAGATGGGTATTCGATACCGATCTGAGTAGCCTTAATCTAAGTGGGAGTTGTTGGAAAATGTATCCTAAAGTCAATCATCTAGGTTGTAGATGGTTGAGCTAAATAATTATACTTGAATTATTAATGAATAAAATTATTCTTTTGGCATATTCATCGCTTTATACATCTTTCTATAATGAACTCTTCTATGATCGATAAAGAAGGATTTATCGTTTAGTTCTCAAATGTGTTCGCGACCAAATGATTCGTTGTTATCCAGGACGATAACGTATCGAGTGTAGGTCATTGTGTGCCATAAGTATTGGTTATCCTCTTAACCAAGAAGTATGGAGATACTGTTATGGCATGCAGGTGAAGTATAAAGGTACATTTCACTGAACGTGATCCAACTGTGGAGCTCTCCACTATCAAGAGTTGCTCACGAAGGATATGGGTATGGGTATCCCTTAGACCCGAGATCACCACAGTGACCCACAAGCAACTCACTGTACTTAGGTATCAGACTATCTAAATTTTTAATTCAATGATGGAAGGCTACTGGGTGCAGTCATGTACTTAGCTTGTCGGTGTGTGAGTCAAGATGGGATTGACCCCTCCAAGTATTAGAGTAAGTGCATCGCTGTATTTCAAATTAGCAAATCCTCGGTCGGGATAGTCCATATGATGGATGCTAAATTTTAAAATACATTGTGGATGAATTTTAGGATTTACAGTAAACCCTAAATCATCCTTTGAGCATTGAGGTCAAGGGGATGAATTATATGGTAACCATATGCCATAGGTTCGTCGATGTTGCATTACAATTATTCGATCTATCCAAATGTCGAGTACCATTACTAGATGATCACATCGATTGATATAGAAAATTAGTTTCTATGCTACCAACTTAGGATTTGAACCTATAGGATCACACACAATAGGAGTTTCTACCTGATCTGATGGATGATATTGAGTCTCGATGATCTAAGACTCTATGGTCAAGAGTTCCACTAGATTGTGACTCTATGACCAAGAGTCCTACTGAATTGGAACTCTAAGTCCTTCATATCCAGAACTCTCTGATCGAGAGTCCTGATGACCTGAGACTCTGTGGTCAAGAGTTTCACTGAACTAGGACTCTATAGTCAAGAGTTCCACTAGACTGGGTACTGTGACCAAGAGTCCTAGTAGATTGAAACTCTGAGTTCTACTCATTTGAAACTCTCTGATCAAGAGTCCCACCAGTCTGAGACTCTATGATCATGAGTTCGATTCGTTTGGGATATTAGATTCAAGAGTCCCACTAGTTTGGGACTCTTCAGGAGTTTCATGTTGATGGAACTCTATTGTCCGGTAACCCATCCGATTAGGACTCAGATATTTTTTGAAGAATTAATTAGCAATTTAGTTGCTGATTAGCTTAATTTAATTGAACAATAAGGATTCAATCAAGTCCGATTGAATTTGATTTGATTGGGTTTGATCCAATTAGGTCATGAGATAACCTAATCACCATGGGAGTTTTGACCCTGATTTGATCAAGACCTGGACCTAATTAATTTTTAATTTGATTAGAATTTTATTAGATTAGGCTAATCCTAATTTGGTTGGATTTAATCTGGTCTAATTAGGTCTAGATTAATTAGTTTGGTTGAAACCAATTAGGACCAAGTCAAATGAAGTTTGAATTCAAACTCTCCCATGCGCCCACCATTTTTGACTTTTCCACTCTTGTTCCACATCCAAAATTTTGTACGTAACTTTTCTATCACTCAGAAGATTTTTGCACCCCCTCTCTTATCTACTTTTGACTTAGTCCAGGGATTAGATCGGTTCAAAGTAAGTTGAGTTTTGAATTCAACTCAGTTTATTGGAGTTGAAACCAATCAAACCTTATTTGCTTCCCACACCCTCCCTTTTGTTTATCGAATATTTTTTGGAGAAATAAAAATGTGTGCACACAGAAGGAGAGTCCTTCTGCATGTTAAACACATGGGAAGGAGCGTTGGATAAGGATAAGAGGCTCACTTGATTTTTGAAATCAAGTGAGTCGTTAAAATTGATGCGTGCTAATTTATAGCTATGGCAAGTGCACCAGTCGATCAAGTAATAAAGTGAATGAGTAGAGTATCATCCCTAGAGGATTGAAAAATAAGTACTGAAAAGCTCTTTCCTATACTTTATTTAGAAGATCGATTTATGAGAATAAGAAATTAAAAAAAATAATAAAAAAATAATTAAATTTTTTTAAGAAAATAGAGAGAGTGTAAATTATTAGGGTTTTAAATTCAAGAGTAATGGATTACTAAGGCAATCGGTTCACCAACTCAGTCAATACAATATTCAGGTTTTTAGATTAATTTTATTTCATGTGACGGTGGAGTTTCCTAATTTATTCACTACCCTTTGGTCTAGGCATAGCAAAACTATCAATATTTATTAATTATTTTTGATCCAGGTGTAATTTAAATAACTATTAATGCATTAAGTTTTGTGAAACCCTCTAATTAAAATACGCTGCATCCAAAGCGTACTAAAATTTCCGCATGCATATGAATTCTAATTTGATTCATAATACAAGGTATATAATCAAAAAGCAATAATATAGATGTACTTGGTCCACAACATCTATGTTAATCAGATCAATTAGAAGATGGCCAGTAATCTAAAAGCATTAAGATCAGATTTATATACTTCTCATGAATAAAATTTAAAAATAATCATACTGAATATTGCATCAGAAGAGTGGCTACACCTTAGCCTTAGTAAAAGAAAATTTAGTTCATGATAACAAATTCAAAAATAGTGAATAAAATAAAAGGCATAGAAAAATTAGACTATTTGATTGCTGAAATTGATTATCCGTTGCTCTTGGCGTGGAGAACTTGGTGAAGAAGAAGATGCTCCTTGATCGATGTTTTGATTGTCGAAAGAAATCAAAAACCCTTTTTTTTTCTCTCACAAATCACTCTTCTCTTTCTACCTTTCTCCTCTCTTTTTCTTTTTGTTTTTCTTTATTTCTCTAACTCTCCCCCTTTTTCTCTTTTTCTCTTTTTCTCTGACTTCCTTGACTTCTTTCTACGGCAACAGCAGGTATTTATAGGCTAAAAAAATTTGATTGTTCCCCAAATTCCTTTAGAAATTAGGTTTAAGACTCCCAAAACAACTTAAACAAGAATCTGGGTAATTCTGATCATTGGATGTTGATCAAATGATCCAAAAATTACTTAAAAATCCCTTAAAATAACCCAGATCAAGTCGGATTTCATGCCAGCCGTTGGATCAACCATTGGATTGAATCTGGGCCATCTGATCGCATAGAAAGAGGCCTTATGATCTTTAGTTTAACGTCAGGATGAATCTCAGCCGTTGGATCTCGATCGGGAGCTGCGAATGCCGTTCATCAATGCTTTCTTTTCGATCGTCCGATCAAGTTTCAACGAAAGACGCTCGTTGGATCAGACAAAATTTCCAAATTGCCCTTTGTAGACCATGCACAAGCCCAGTGTTGCATGGACCGTCGTGTTCTTCAGCCAATCGGAGCGTGCTTCTTCATGTGAAATGCCCAAAATACCCTCATGTCGGTCCACTGTGCGCCGCAAAAAATGCTGACATCAGCACTGCATCGGTGGGTCGGTCTGCTGTTGCGGTCGAACCAGATTGAACTGCTGAGCCAATTTTCTAAACCAATTTGAACCAAGCTATTTTTTTTTTTTGAAATTCAATTTTGGGCTCGTTTGAAGTTCGTTTTGCTTGAAATTTATTTCATCTGAATCAAAAAAATAAGATCTTCACATTGGTAGCCTTCTTTCCCACATAAAATTAATAAAAGTATCAATTTCTAAAGAAATAGATTAATTTATTTTATAATTTAATACTTTTATTAGTATATTTTTATCACTTATCACACCCTCCAACTTAGTCATTGCTAGTTCCTTAGTAATATTTTATTTAATACCATGTTTCAATAAGATTATCCATCACAAAGATAAAATCTAGGATTAAAGGTCAAAAAGTTTAAAAAATACTGCTAACTAAGCATTGAGCTTCAGAAATAAATTTTTTAGTCAATACAATTAAAAATTTTCTTAGAATACATCAAAGATCTGTAGCACTTATGTTCGTGATGACTAACTTTAGTATTTTAATATTAAATTAAAAGAATAAAAGTATCTTCTTTTATCACCTATTTTGGTCAATTTTCTATACATTCTCAATTTTATACTCATAAATTAAGGTAGCTTTCACACTGCCTTCCCTTTTTTTTTTTTTTTTTTTGCTGAGCATCCTGGCCTTTTCTTCACCGTTTTACGTGAATTTTTACACTTGACCTAGGTGTAGAGACCTAGTTACTAGGCTTTGGGCAATCCACATATACTCTATCTTTTGTACTTTATTTTTAGGTAGGTAGCTCTTTCTTTAAATTCAAATTTTTTTGATTAGAATGTATATTAATTACCAATTTTTAGTGATAATTGAATCCCCAGTTGGTCTTATAATCAATACCTACTTTGCCTTGTTAGTGTGCATGTGCAATCAGAAGTGCTAATAGTCTTTTAATGACCTAAGTAGGCTGCTAAAAGTTGACCAAATAATCTACTTCTTTAACTCGTTACATTTATTAGTAAATAATTCTATCTTTTATCACTTATCCAGTCTATCTTGCTCAAGATTTTCTTCTTGACACATGATTTTTTTTTTTAACTTATTCTACATTGTCTTAAAGGAGAAAGAAAAATAAAGGGTGCAATAAAGGATAGGAAGGAATACACCTGATTTGGTTCAGTCTAATTCTTTGGAACTTTGAAATTTTACTTGAGCTCTCATTGATTTTTCTGCAAAATTGAAAATACACACCAGAGCAGTAAAAGAGCAACCACAAATTACTGAAAAATAAAAGAAAAAAAAATGATCAAAACTAAAAAGAAAAGAAACAACCTATCTAGTAGTTCTGATTTATAGTCTTCAGCTTGACTTTTTTTTTGAGTTCTAAAGTGGATCAATCCGGTGCCACTTCAATTAGAATACTTTCATGTTTGATTGAGTCCTCTTTCAATTTGACATTGCTCGCTTTTATAGTCTCAAACCTATTTTCTACAGAATTCTCATATAATGGATTGTCAATAATATCAATTAGAAAATAAGTTTGATTATCATCAGTTTGTTTAGTATCTTTGAAAACATTAAAAGTAACTTGTTCATCTTGGACTCTAAGAATTAATTTTTCTTGTTGAACATCTATTAAAGCTCCTCCTAGTAGCTAAAAAGGATCTTCCTAAAATAAGGGGTACATCATAATCTTCTTTCATATCAAGAACAATAAAATCAATAGGAAAAATAAACTTATTTACCTTTACCAAGACATCCTCCACTATACCTCTTGGATATTTGATGGATCTGTCGACTAATTGAAGAGTAATAGTGGTAGGCTTTGGTTCTCCTAAACCCAGCTTCCTGAAAATAGAAAAAGGCATGAGATTAATGCTTGCTCCTAAATCACATAAAACTTTATCAAAACTACAATCACCAATAATGCAAGGGATAGTAAAACTTCTGGATCTTTTAACTTCTATGGTAATTTATTTTGAAGTATTGCTGAGCATTCTTCATTCAAATTTATTCTCTCATGCTCCTTTAGCTTTTTCTTATTTGTTAGGATTTCTTTGAGAAACTTGGCATACCTGGGCATTTGAGTAATAGCATCTACAAAAGGAATATTAATATGTAAATTCTTTAGAATTTTGAAAAAGTTAGAAAATTCCTTATCTGGATGCTGTATTTATCTCTTTGGGAATGGTAGTGGTGGTACGTAAGGCTTCACATTTGGATCAGCAAACCGTATACCTAGAGACCATCCATCTGCTGGTTGTTTTGATGACTGACGAATTTTGGCTGATGGTTCCTTATTTATAGTTGGCTCTTCAGTCTCTTTCTTCTGATGTGACTCCTCCAACTTTGTACCACTTCTTAGGGTGATAGCATTGACTTGCTCCCTTGGATTTATCTCCGTGTTGCTGGGCAAGGATCCCTGAGGTCTCTCGGAGATTATTTTAGCCATTTGACCTATTTGCATCTCCAAGTTTCGAATTGCTACTGTTTGGTCCTGCCTAAGTTTAGCTTCCAAATTTTTTATAGTTGCTTCTTGGTTTTGCATAAATTTGACCATCAGCTCTTCCATGTTGGACTTCTTTTTAGATACTTAAAATCCTGAGGGTGGCTGTTGTGCTGCATTTTGATTACTCCATGAGAAATTTGGGTGCTGCCTCCACCCTTGATTGTATGTGTTGGAGTAGGGATTGTTTTGTTGCAGCCTAAAAAAATTACCAATATAATTAGCTGTATCAGTTATTTTAGTAAAAGGATTACCTGTCTGGCAATTGCTTGTATCGTGTCCTCCTCCACACAGGTCATAAGTAATGCTCTGAACACGCATAGCTATTCCCTTTAAGTTGTTGACTTCGACTCCAAGGGCTGCAATTTTAGCTAGTAAGGTTGGCACGCAATCTACTCCCTGCACAGCTGCTAGTCTTTTTGACATCATACGTTCTGTCTGCCATTGATAGCTATTTGATGCCATCTCATTGATCAGATCGAACGCTTCTTCCTTCATTTTTTGATTAATGGTTTCTCCTGTTGCTGCATCAATCATAGAACGATTAGTAGGAGATAAACCATTATAGAAAGTTTATACCTGAAGCCATACGAGTAGTTGATGATGTGGACATCTCCTCAGCAATTTTTTGAAACATTCCCAAGCCTCATATAGTGTCTCCATGTCCATCTGCATAAAAGAAGTAATATCGTTGTGCATCTTGGCAGTCTTGGAAGGTGGAAAGTACTTGGCTAAGAATTTTTGGGCTAGGACATCCCTAAGTTGTGATAGAACCTGCAGGAAGAGAATGAAGCCAACTCTTAGCTTTATCCCATAAAGAGAAAGGAAATAACCTTAATCTAATAGCATCATCCGACACCCCATTAATTTTAAAAGTATCGCAAAGTTCAAGAAAATTAGAAATATGGGCATTCGGATCATCATGCATGTGTCCACTGAATTGGATAGTTGATTGAATCATCTGGATCATCGCCGAGTTTTATTTCAAAGTTGTTTGCTCGCACTGGCGGTCTCCTGATGCTCGAAGCTGCATCGGCTACAGATGGTGTGATGTAATCATTTAATGGATGATGTACTGGTCGAATAGCTTCATGCTGTCCTTCGTCGCCATATCCAATCCTAGATTGATGTCGTTAGGATCTTCAGCTGCCATGTTTCTTTCTTGTTGTAGTTTTCTAATGGTTCTTTCAATTTCTGGATCTAAAGGTAGTAAGTTACTATGTCCAGTACGTGTCATGCATTGAATAAATTTTTTTTTTAAATAATAAAAATTAAAAATAAATTTCTAAAGTAAAGCTAGGATCAAAATTTCAATATTGTTTTAGACACAATCTCCGACAACAATGCCAAAAACTTGATGCATGCTAATTTATAGCTATGGCAAGTGCACCAGTCGATCAAGTAATAAAGTGAATGAGTAGAGTATCGTCCCTAGAGGATTGGAAAATAAGTACTGAAAAGCTCTTTCCTATGCTTTATTTAGAAGATCGATTTATGAGAATAAGAAATTAAAGAAAAAAATAAAAAAAATAATTAAAAATTTTTAAGAAAATAGAGAGAGTGTAAATTATTAGGGTTTTAAACTCAAGAGCAATGGATTACTAAGGCAATCGGTTCACCAACTCAGTCAATACAATATTCAGATTTTTAGATTAATTTTATTTCATGTGACGGTGGAGTCTCCTAATTTATTCACTACCCTTTGGTCCAGGCATAGCAAAACTATCAATATTTATTAATTATCCTTTGGTCCAGGTGTAATTTAAATAAATATTAATGCATTAAGTTTTGTGAAACCCTCTAATTAAAATACGCTGCATCCAAAGTGCACTAAAATTCCTGCATGCATATGAATTCTAATTTGATTCATAATACAAGGTATATAATCAAGAAGCAATAACATAGATGTACTTGGTCCGTAACATCTATGTTCATCAGATCAATTAGAAGATGGCCAGTAATCTAAAAGCATTAAGATCAGATTTATATACTCCTCATGAATAAAATTTAAAAATAATCATACTGAATATTGCATCAAAAGAGTGGCTACACCTTAGCCTTAGTAAAAGAAAATTTAGTTCATGATAACAAATTCAAAAATAGCAAATAAAATAAAAAGCATAGAGAAATTAGACTGTTTGATTGCTGAAATTGATTATCCATTGCTCTTGGTGTGGAGAACTTGGTGAAGAAGAAGATGCTCCTTGATCGATGTCTTGATTGTCAAAAGAAATCAAAAACCCTTTTTTTTTTCTCTCATAAATCAGTCTTCTCTTTCTACCTTTCTCCTCTCTTTTTCTATTTGTTTTTCTTTATTTCTCTAACTCTCTCCCTTTTTCTCTTTTTCTCTTTTTCTCTGACTTCCCTGACTTCCTTGACTTCTTTCTATGGCAACAGTAGGTATTTATAGGCTAAAAAAATTTGATTCTTCCCCAAATTCCTTTAGACATTTGGTTTAAGACTCCCAAAACAACTCAAACAAGAATCTGGATAATTCTGATCTTTGGATGTTGATCAAACAGTCCAAAAATCACTTAAAAACTTCTTAAAATAATCCAGATCAAGTCGGATTTCATGCCAGCCATTGGATCAACCGTTGGATTGAATCTGGGCCATTTGATTGCGTAGAAAGAGGCCTTCTGATCTTTAGTTTAACGTCGGGATGAATCTCAACTGTTGGATCTCGATCGGGAGCTGCGGATGCCGTTCATCAGCGCTTTCTTTTCGATCGTCCAATCAAGTTTCAACGAAAGGTGCCCGTTGGATCAAACAAAATTCTCAAATTGCCCTCTGTAGACCATGCGCGAGCCTGGTGTTGCGTGGACCGCCGCATTCTTCAACCAATCGAAGCACGCTTCTTCATGTGAAATGCCTAAAATACCCTCATGTTGGTCCACCGTGCACCACAAAAAATGTTGATGTCATCCTGATGTCAGTGCTGCATCGGTGGGTCGGTCTGCTGTTGCAGTCAAACCGCTGAGCCAGTTTTCTAAACCAGTTTGAATCGAATCAGATTTTTTATTTTTCTTTTTTTTTGAAATTCAATTTCGGACTCGTTTGAAGTCCGTTTTGCCTGAAATTTATTTCATCTGAACCAAAAAAATAAGATCTTCACATTGGTGGCCTTCTTTCCTACATAAGATTAATAAAAATATCAATTTCTAAAGAAATAGATTAATTTATTTTATAATTTAATACTTTTATTAGTATATTTTTACCACTTATCAAAAACCTCCCAACCACTCGATCCTTATCTCTTTCCATGCATTTTTCCCATGGTATTCATGTCAATAAATTATGAGAATTTTTGTGCGTGAATAAGAAGAGGTTATCATTATGTGGTAAAAGTTTTAGAGTGATTGGGCATTAGTTTTGGATGAAAAAAGTTTAGAGTGAAGGTGAGCAGGATCCTACAACACTTTACTTTTCCCTCATGCCTCTCTTCTCTTCTAATTTTCACCTTTAAGAATATCCAATTTTTAGATATGATCTAAATAGGGTTTATAGATCTAAAAGTTATCTTTTCATAAAAACTTGTTTTATAGAAAAAATCCACACAGAGAGGGTGTGATAGGATTTTCAATGTGTCAGGATTTTTGGGTCGAGTGAAACCCTAGATTTGGGAATCTGGGTTCGGGTGGAGAGATTGAGTGCTATGAGCATTGGATCACCACCAAATTTTAAAATCCTCTTCATCATCCTCCAATATTTATGTTCTAATTTTTTGGAGTATTTAGAAAAATAAAAAGTATATGATCGATTGGATCGATCGTAATCAGCCATTGAAGGCCCCAATGAGGAGCTAGCACTCCAGTGGGGCTGATCGAAATCAGGAGCTCCATGTGGACCAACCATAGAGGCCAAACATATATGAGGCTATGGTGTGACACTAGAGCATTATCTGATGGATTCAGATTATGTTGATCAGCTACCTACGAAAAGGTATTATGTTCTGAACAGATAGATATAGTAAAGAGTTTGCTACATAGTTTTATTTTCAGATCTATATGAATGCATGCATATTGTGTTTAGATTCTTAGCGTAGGACATAATATTTTGATATGATCAAAAATTAATTAATTTAATTAATTAATTTTTTACTATATTTTAGCTATTTTTGAAAAATTATTCAAAAATAGCACTGCACACCATGCACTGCATCCTTCAATAACATGCTTTAATCATATAGTAGGATCCTAGATTAAAGATTTCATATTATATTGTTCATAATTTAATATGATTAATTCATCTCTTGCACTATAATTTTGAAAAAGTTTCAAAAGCTAATCCTAGAACCCTAGATCCGATTTCTTCAATTAATATCAGAGCCTAGGTTATTTTATTACATGATTTATGCATGATTAGATTATATTTTAAGTTTAGATTTTTAGTGCACTCAAGCCAACGTACCTCTAAGCAAAAAGATAAGAATGCTTGGGTAGGAATTAAATCTCTTCTACTCTTAAAATAAATGATAAAAGAGTAAAACAATGCAAAAGGTTACCTACAATCTATATCTAATATGAAGTTGAACCAAAAGTTAAACAAACACCAACATACTCATTGAGAAAATCAGTTAGTTTCTAATTCCTACCTCAAATTCCGCATGGAACCAGTCCACTATTAAGAAATAGACTGATTTTGAGTGGACTTAAGCTAGCCTAAATGCACATATCCCTTGTTCAGATTGCTGCCCTTCTTGCACACTCTTGCCTCCCCATCCTCCACCTCCCCTTCCTTGGCCACATGCCCCTCTACTAGCTGGTCTAACTGCCACTACTTCGAGTCTCGGATGTGCCTCCACACCCTCAAGTCTTGCCTTTATATCCATCCAACTCCTCTTGCTCTTGATCCTTTTCTCTGAGCTCTTCTTTGTTGTCAGATCTGATGGATTGGGATTCTAATTTTGGAAGTACAGTCATCAAAGACCAGCAATTGGACAACACGTGGTGTTCACGGATGACAGCAATATCCATAGCATGGAGTTGTTTGATGAGATCCAGAAGGTGAATTCGGTAGGGATAGCCTTTGGTTGGGATTCTCATGCACTCTAGGGATTCAGAGATGGTGGCCCAAAGATAGTTGAGCAAGGAGGTGGAGGAGACCTCATCATGTCGGTCCAAGCCCAACTTGCAATTCCATTTTCTCACTTCCAAATTTGCAGGATTAGGATTTTATTTATTTAGTTATTGGATTTATATTGTAGTTAATTATGGAGATTAGAATGGTTCTAGATGGAGGAGAAGAATAGGGCATGGGGTGGAGGCAGCAAACAATTCATGCCTCAATAAAACCAGCATGGACATCTGAAATAGCGGCCCTTCCTTTTCCTCTATTTCCCTGCTAGTTGCCATAGATCAACCCTTCTCTCCATCTTCCTATGGCAATAGGACCCTCATCTTCTCCATCATAGGTCCATCTCTTTCTCATTTCTATGAGTAGTTTCTTGGCACCCCAAATCCTAATCCAAGAGCTTTGATTCTATGTCCAAGACCTTTTGATAAACAAGTTAACACCACATCGGATTGGATAAATAGATAACATATTTATTAAACAGGTTAAATGGATTAGATCAGATTATTTATTTAGTAAATAAGATTGGTTCAAATTTCAAAATTTATTCAAATTTAGACTTTTCTAATCTAGTGGAAATGGATAAAAAGTCTCGATTCTAAGGAATGCTCTTCAGAAATTATGCCTTTGCTGACCAAGCTTCAATCTCACCTTTATTAGGGGGGAAGCAGCGAGGAGAAAGAAATCATCTCGAGGTAGAGAATCTAAGGGTTAAGATAGAAAAAACTCTAGGAGCAATGGATTTTGAAAGGATAAGAGATCGATGGATAAGAGGGGAAGAACATACAGAGGTGCAGATCCGAGGAATGAAACTAGGCATGGATCTTGGGCCTAAGGTTCTTTCTCAGGTGGAGGACATAGAAGGAGGAGGGGAATGAGGTCTATAATGGGGGAAAAGGAATTCATCCATATTTGATCCGACTTGATTGCCACCCCTATTAAAAATCTTTCTCTCTCTTTTTTTCCTTTCTCCTTTTAAGTTTTTATTTATTTTTTTAATGTTCCTGTTGGATAGTAATCTACTAACTTGGTGACATGTCCGACATCAGATGATATATTCTCACCATCGAACTCAACAGCACAGATGATCCTTATACAACTCACACCAATCTTCCATTATTGGTCATGCACCGATCTCTCTGGCAAAAGCTCAAACGGTGTCGACATTGCTGCATAGTGGATGCCTAACTCTTCAAAAAGCACCCATGACTTTGGTACTTCACCAGCTACATGGAGGTCGACATGCATGCGAAGCCTATCATCGGCTTTTCACTGATGACTCCTCGATTTGCCCCTCTTCTTCACTAGCTATTCTACTACATGGAAGGTGTGAGAAGCTCTTAGCACATGTAGATCCTATTGATATGGTAGTTTGATATGGCAACATATATTCCCTTCACTCACTGGAAGCTAGCGCTATAATTATTTTTAACACTCCACAACTCTAGCAGCTAATGGCCTAACAATTCTAGCATGCTTCCTTCTATAAAAGGTTGAAAAGGTAAAAGAAGAAGATCTCTCTCTCTCTCTCTCAGACTCATTGGCTCTCTCGTTCTTAAGATTCTCCAAACTTCCAAGAGACCTCTGAGCCTCCCTCATTATCCTCTTTTATCTATCTGTTCTTCTACTCCAATCATCACTAACTTAAGCATCAAAGGGTCTTTCACTGGAGAACCCCACCTTCTTCTCCAACATTGAAGACTTTCTTTGTAAGTCACTAGGAGCCTGCATCACTGCACATTACTCCAGCACATCATGATCATCGGTGGCCATAGCCTGCATCGGAGAGGAGCGGCAATAGATTTGGCACTAGAGGATGGGTCTTGACCCAATTTTTTGAAAGAAGATGGTGAGAACGCAATCTCGAAACCGCTTCTCCACATCGCACAAAAAATCTTTCCTTCACAATGTGCCTAATGCACAGTCCACTAGGGAACCACATTTCCAATAGTTCCCTATGGTCGACCCAAATCTGATTGAAGGTCTTGTTAGGCAGGTTCAAGTATTTATGATTGCTATTGAGCAACTATAGCAAGGCACAATCAAAATCCAAGCTCCTCCAATAGTAGCATCCCAATGCAGCCATTGGATCCATTGAGCAGGCTTAGAGCAAGATCATCGGCACTCCAATCCAGTCCAAGCCCCACATTGACGATCATGGTCAATGTAGCAAACTCCATGCCGCATGCTTTCCCGAGCTCAAAGTCCTGAAAGGGGTGAGTGGAAAAGCAAATCACCAAAGTTCTCCAAGGAGGACTCCATCTTACACTTCTCTCCATGCCGGCAATATTCACAGCATAGAAAGGAACATGAAAAGAAGGTTCGGGAGCTCGAACAACACTTTGGTGAGTTTCAAACCATGAGCCATCAACTGGACAAATACATCAATCTCAAAACATAGCCGCCTTTCTTCCAAGAGATCCTAAGTGAATTGGTTCCAAATTGGTTCAAAATGTCGATGGTTAAGCTGTAAAATGGCTCAACCAATCCCCTTGACTACCTAGAGAGTTACAAAGCCCTCATGATGCTACAGTGGGCATCTAATGCGCTCCTTTGCCTTACCTTCCCAGCGACATCCAAAAAGACAGCGAGGATGTGGTTCTCCAGTCTTCAGTGAGGATTCATCCATAACTTTGAGTAGTTGGGAATGTAGTTTGTCATGCACTTTGGAAGCCAGTGACCATAGCCCAAGATCGATGATAGTCTCTTCTCCATCCAACAAAGAGAAAGGGAAGCTTTGAGCGAGTATATGGCATGCTTCAATGTGGCCATGTTAAAAGTCTGCAACTTCAACGAGTCCATCACCATATCGGTGATGAAATAAGAACTCAGAGACCAGTGTCTAACCTTCTCCTTTAACAAGAACCTCTCCAAGGACTATAATGACCTTCTGGCTTAAGCACAAAAATACATGTAGGCCAAAGAGAGTGAGATCCTTCGTCAGGAGAAGGAAGGGAAGAAGAACAATGGAAAGAAGAGGTCCTACGAAGAAGATTGCGAGACGAAGAAGAATGAGGGAAACCACAACCCCCAAAAGTGGCAAAGAACAAGGAGTTGCCAGTGCCACTTTAGTGATTACACTCCACTCTCTACCCTGCACTCTCAGATCTTAATGAAGATTGAAGGAAAGGACTATTTACATCAGCCATGAAAGAGGGATCGAAAGAAGTACTGTCAATTCTACTAAGATCATGGCCATGATACTGAGAGGTGCCACCAGCTAAAGGATGAAACCGAAGGGTTGATCCATAGGGGATACCTCCAAAAATTCATCCAACATAGGGGGAGAACCCCAATGGATGATTCGTGCCATGAAAAAGTCGACACAAAGGCAACCATGGTGGTCTTCCGATGACTGACTTAACCGACATGATCTCGGGCGCCCTCGGCGACTGGGGGGCAGGCAACGAAGGTGGAGCCAAAAACCCTACTCGAAAAGAAGTCGAGGACTAAGGAAGCAAGTTTCTCTTCTAGGATGATTATTTTTCTCTTTTCTTTTCTTTCTTTTGATAAAGGTGTAGGTGGAGCCCAAACTCCCCATACCAATATCATTACCATCTCTATGGCGGCGATGAATTACAATGTGAAAACAATAGAAATTCTACTAACATTTTTTTTTACGAAACTCTCCAAAAATAAGGGACAGTGTTATCCGAGGGACGACTCAAGTAGGCCAACGTGCCACTGGTCAAGACCACAAGCATTTCTATAATGACTAGAGTCGAAGCGGAACCACCAATGTCGGTTGGGAATTCGCCTCGATGGGCTACCATGCTCCCTGGGCCTCTCAACACCCAAACGCCCCCGACATGTGATGAAATCCCATGGTGATTCAGACAGGGTGCACTAAGAGCAATAGTCTCAGTATACTAGTTGCTCATCCAAACTCTGACCAGAAGTGTGGTCAAAGGGGCGAGAAGGAATATGGTATCCATTAGACATTGCTCCATGGCCCCGATCCATAGAAATAAGCCCCAGGAAAACTTCGCTGGGTGACAAGATAGATGCACTAGAAGATGAAATCAAAAGCCAAAGCAAACCAACAATGGATGCCAATTCGATAACTAGATGCTTAAGGACTTCTGTTAGGAGCCCTACATTGACCAGTAAACTTATTTCAGTGGCATATCCACAGTCTGACGATGAGGCAGAAGGTGATGGGGAGAGGGGCTAACCCCCTGAGGACCCTGCATCGGCACTCAGCGCACCCTATCCATGGACATGTCTAGCCCCACTTGGAGCATCTTCGGGTCCACTCCAAACATGATCCTTGGGTGGAAGTCAGATGGAGACAACAACACAACACTACCATTAAATGGAACGAGGAAGCACTTTATAATGAAGTTCATACAAGCACAAACCGAACACTCATCGATCAAAGCTAGATTACAAAAGAAAGAAAAACGTACAAGGACAAATCCAATCATTACTACAAAAATAGTCTATGATAGTGCATACTATTGCAGTGATTTTCGAAACTGCTGCCATAGATCTTATGGCAGCGATTTCGTTAACCGCTGCTATAGGTCGGACCTATGGCAGCGATTTTTGTAACCACTGCTATAAGTTCGACATATAGCAGCAGTTTTCGTACATATAGTAACGATTAATAAAAATCATTGCCGTAGATTGGACCTATAGCAGCAGTTACAAAAAACTACTGCCATAGATCGACCTATAGCAACAGTTACAAAAAACCGCTGCCACCCAAATACCCCCGACATGTGATGAAATCCCATGGTGATTCGGATAGGGTGCACCAAGAGCAATAGTCTCAGTATACTAGTTGCTCATCCAAACTCTGACCAGAAGTGTGGTCAAAGGGGCGAGAAGGAATATGGTATCCATTAGACATTGCTCCATGGCCCCGATCCATAGAAATAAGCCTTAGGAAAACTTCGCTGGGTGACAAGATAGATGCACTAGAAGACAAAATCAAAAGCCAAAGCAAACCAACAATGGATGCCAATTCGATAACTAGATGCTTAAGGACTTCTATTCGGAGCCCTACATTGACCACTAAACTTATTTTGGTGGCATATCCATAGTCCGACGATGAGGCAGAAGGTGATGTGGAGAGGGGCTAACCCCCCGAGGACCCTGCATCGGCACTTAGCGCACCCTATCCATGGACATGTCTAGCCCCACCTAGAGCATCTTTGAGTCCACTCCAAACATGATCCTTGGGTGGAAGTCAGATGGAGACAACAACACAACACTACCATCAAATGGAACGAGGAAGCACTTTATTAATGAAGTTCATACAAGCACAAATCGAACACTCATCGATCGAAGCTAGATTACAAAAGAAAGAAAAACGTACAAGGACAAATCCAATCTTACTACAAAAATAGTCTATGACAGCGTATACTATTGCAGTGGTTTTTGAAACCGCTGCCATAGATCTTATGGCAGCGGTTTTCATTAACCGCTGCTATAGGTCGGACCTATGGCAGCGGTTTTTATAACCGATGCTATAGGTTAAGGAGAAGATGCTAACCCTTCGAACTCCACACTCCACGGCCCTCTTTGAAGTTCATCTCAGTATCATCTACAACCTACGGGTACTCCAAAACCCAAGAGCTTATCAACTCTTCTGAATCTAACGATTGAATCCTAGAAAATTTCATCCTAGCCTTCTCCTCTTTTGCTCCTGCACCAACCATCGCTTCAGTTGTGCCCGAAAGAACTACAGCTTAAACCCTGTCCTAGGCTCAAACCCATCTATCTCATCCTGAGGCTCCTGAGGACTTTTCTAGTCTCCTGAGACTACTCCCAATCTTTCTAAGATGCCTCTGATACTCTCTACTAAGATACGTCCCTCGGCTGCTGCACCACCGAGCCTCTCTCAACCCCATGCCTCTAGGAAAGCACTACTGCAATTCTTCAGTGTTCCCTATCTCATCTCGATACCACCTTCTCATAGATATTTGGATCCTCTCTTACTGTATATAACCCATCCTCCACTTGAATCATGACTCTTCTTGATGCTCCCACAGAAGAAACCTGATCCAGGATACTTTCGACTGCTAGATGTGCTTAGCACTTTCTGAGACCTCTTGGCTCTTCCTGAGATCTATTCCCAATCTTTCTGAGATGCCCTTGACACTCTCTACTAAGATACCTTCCTCAACTGCTACACCACCGAGCCTCTCTCAGCCCCTGTACCTTCAGGGTAGTGCTACTACAGCACTCCAATGCTTTCTGACTCATCTCTACGCCACTCTATAGCCATCCAATTCTAATCTACTGAACCTCCATAGATCATCCATCTCTATCATCTCCAAGCCTTCGCAAATCCATGCTCTAGTCAAATCACAGATTACATCCCCAACTACTTTCCTATCTTCCTGCAACCAAAGGATATATAGCCACTTCTTCAGCCTTTCTTCGACCATTATTCCTTAGGAAACCTCTCTTCATCCATTAAACAACCCACACTGCCCATCTTCCTAGAGAACCCTGATACTCTCTACTAAGATACCTAAAGAAAAATCTAGATTTTTCTGCCGCAGGATGCATCTGATCGGATTAGATTTATAGTAGAATAATTTAAAATTTTTTCATGATCTGATCAGATCTAAGAGTTCTTAGATTTGATTAGATTGATCTAAAATTAGAAGCAAAAATCAAAAATAAAATTAGTGATATCTAATACCTGATCGGATAAATTGTTTACCCATTGAGATGATGTGACGACTGATCTGAGGTTTTGATTGAGTCGTGCATGCACCCAACCTCTATCAATATCCACTGAAGTCAATCTAGAAGTCTCCATCTTCTGGATCTGATCTCTAAACATCAGATCTAAAATCAACTTGGTGCGCCTTCGATCTAATCTCTAGTAGCAGCACGTCCTTCTCTCGATCAGGGTTTTTTAGACTTGGTCTTCGCAATAGCAGTCATCAATGCTTGATGGCTGAATTGCCCAACTCCTTGGGCATGGAGAAGAGGGAGGGGATCAAGAATAGATGGCATGGAGGTGGAAAAACTAGCAAAGCTTTGTCATAGATTATTTTTTCATATGCAACAACTTGCGTAAGGCACTTTAAATAGACCAAACTAAGAGTCCCTTTGCATGTGACTTTGACCAGGTCAAAGATAACATGCAGAAGGACTCTATATCTAATCTCCATGCCCACATCTAAATTTTCACTTAATTTTGTCACATAAAATCATATGGAAAATGGCATGGAGAAGTGATAAGCATAGGGCTAGGCGTAAGCAACTTATCTCAAGGGTATTTGATCTCATCAAGCACCCTTGATCCATTCAAATCCTATTTGAATGGGATGCCACCTCTTATCCATATCCATATAGGGTGCACGACCAAGAAGAGATGGGCGTGTGCCCTCCTAGAGCTCTCTCTCCTCATGAACAAAATAGGGGCGTGCTCCCAAGAGAAAATTCCAAGGGCATGCGCCACCTTTTTCTTTCTTGCAAAGATGGGGCAACTTTGATCCTTGTCTTTTCCCATCTTATGGGATTTAAGACAAAATCTTTTTAAGTCCCATCCAATGGATTTCAAGCAAGTCCTAATCAAGTTAGAACAACCCTTGATCAAGCCAGGACTAGGTCCAGTCAGATCAAAAGAAATCCATCCAAAATTTTCAAGAGAGACTTGTCCAAATTTCATCTCATGATTTTAGGACAGGCCCTAATCTAGCAAAGATAATCCTTATCTTATTTCCATCTTATGGGATTTAGGATAAGTCTTGATCAAGCCAGGATAAAGTTCTATCAAATCAAGATAAATCCATGAGTTCTTGGATGAGCCTTATCTAAATAGTTCCAAAAATTAGCAGGTCTTATCCTATTTCTATCTGATGGATTAGGACAAGCCTAGATCAAGTTAAGATAATATTTTTCTGATCTAAACAAGTTTCAGTCAGACTAAGATAGAGTTTTTGGATGAGCCAAATCTAATTTGGCTTAATCAAGATAAATTAGAAAGACTATAGAAGGAGAATGTTAGACTTAATCGTGTGCTAGCATGATTTTCTTGAACCTAATCAGATCTAATCTAAATCAAATCAAACTGGGTTAGCCCAATTGATGACATCTAGATCCAAACTCTTATTTGTATGATTCAGTTAGATTCAGTTCTATATAGTAATGGAACATATTATGATCTCGATCATCGACATCATCGAAACTCCTTTCGATGGATCAGAACTCTTTTGATTCATCCAATTCAAATTGCCAATCATCATGACAATTCTAATTGATCCCAAAATCCACCAATGACACCTAGCAGTATATGGTAACAATCCATCAGAATCAAAAAATGAACCTCTCAGTGCAGCTACCTATGTGATTGGATTCTTCTATCATAAGCCCCGACGGGATTAGGGTTAAGATAAACTCATCAAACTGAACACCTGTCATATGAATGAATCATTCGATTCGAGTTTGATGTGAAATCCTAATAGAAACTTCTTTCTATTATTTCACACTACCATGGCCATAGGTTTTAGGATTCAATCTCATGATCATTATAGGACCACTCCTCTACTAAGGTTGATAGATTTCATCTTGGTGTGATCCAATTCCTACAATAAATATGCTATAGCCAACATATACCTTAGGATTCTGAATGGCTAGGAGATCGAGTTATGGTGTAGTCAAACCATAACATCCTCAAGGTGAATTATCGATGCACTTCAGATCAAAGAACTAGACACATGCTGTAGCATCAAGCTATCATCGATGAGAAGATAGACTCTTTTATAACTGCTCGAGATGGTCATGCACAGTATCTTCGTTCTCAACAAGTATCTGTACTCTCGCTCTGATATCTCTACATCATAGATTTAAGATATATTTATCCTAAGAAAGCAATCATACATCGATCTTCTAGATCGATCA